>JAOYMZ010001070.1:0-25243 GCA_025802335.1 Pinguicula primuliflora | reverse complement strand
CTGTGTGTCCTATTTATCTTCAGTATTATTTCTTGCAAATTATTAGCTGCAGTTTGGCTCTATCGGTCCTATTTTCACAACACAATCCACGCGGACAACCAATGTATATATCTCACCATGGAAAGCGAGATCATGCTTGCTCCATTCTTATTAGTTATCGGTCTGTACTATTTTCTTGGCTAGAATTTCAACAACTTGCTTTTTTATCTGATATTTCTTTCACCGAAACCAACGATTTATCCTCGGGGAAATTTTGAGATAGGCCTTGTCTCCTACTTGGAAGGTGACTGTCCTTCTCTTCAAATCCGCTCAACTCTTCTGCATGCGCAATGGAATTTTATATCCTAGGACACCAAAAGATCCTCATATAGCCTCGCAACGAGTGTAGCAGAGATATGGTCTCATCCAAAAGGTCTTAGACATCATAGAGGGTAGGACTTTCTAGCCGATACGATCGATACCGGTATCGGACGGTATCAGTACCATCTGATACCGGTACTTCGATACCGGACTCAGATGGTACCGGTACCGACCCGGCACCGGTATGTCGATACCGGTACTGACAGAATAGGCCTGTTTTTTTCATCTTGTGCTGCTACCCTTCTTCTTCCCTGCTTTCTTACACAAATGACTCACAGAACAAAATAGATAGAGAAGTCCTCGCAGTTTAGCTGCAAAATCATCGAACAGAGATTTTCAAGCAAGGCAACACGTATATAACAAAACCAAAATAAAACAACAAACCACGAATCAAAGTTCCAAATCTAACAATGAGGATCACATATCATCATTACAAGTCCAAGTCCAACAAACCACAAGGATCAAATATAGTAACCACATCACCATTCCAAGTCCACCAATGCTTCATCTTAGTTCGTTGAGAAAACTCATCGAATCATTACAGAACTCTACATAAAACATAAAATATACATGAAGAACATTAGGCTATATAACATAAAATATATATGATGAAATATAGGGAGCGGTTCTTGTGTACAACTCTTGCGTGCTCAATTCCGTACTCAACTCACACTTCCCATCACCCGTCGTCGAAATTGATTGTACCATTGGAAAGACAATGCGCAGGAAAAAAAAGCCTCATGTTTTGGTTCGTTGCCAGGAATTTCTAAAACCCTATTAAGGACTACTTAACCCAAGAGAAAATGTGAAACCTAAATTAAATAGTGATAACGTCGTCGGAACATCACCGAAACATAGGATTTTGATCTCCAACACATGGTCTTTCTAATGGTGCAACCAATTTTGAAGACGGACGGTGGGAAGTATGAGTTGAGTACGGAGTTGAGCATATAAGGCTGTGCACAGGATCCTTGTCCAAGAAATATATATAACATAAAACATATATGAAGAAATATATATTACCTTCAAATATGGTGATCGCTCTAGGATCTTGCGTCCCTGTATCGTTCTTCAAATCACTGTCCTCCGGATCCACCTGAGAACTCATATCGGAAGGAGCTTTAAAATCAGTCACTGCAGCATCCTTCATCAAACTTTGGGCAAAAATGAGTGCTTCAGCTGTACCAGATCCAAAATAACTCCTAAAACTACTCAACACCAGTCCTCCTGTGCTGAAAGCTGACTCCAATGGAATAGTGGTTAGTGGAATTGCAAGTACATCCCAAGTAATCTGGTTGAGGACAGGATACTTAAACGCATTCCTTCTCCACCACTGTAAAATGTCATACTCTTCAAGAACGAGTGGTTCTCCCATGTATCTCTCTAGTTCATTTGTAGTCTCTTGCCCAATCTCCTGATGCACTTGTCTAAGGTATTTCTTGGAGGCTCCGGGATGTGAGCCTGAAGAGGAGGCACTGGGAACCATAGAGACTGAAGGAGCTCTCCCCAAATCCTGCAAAGACTGATACACTTCAAAAATATCAGTCACTGATTGCTTCACTATGGCGTACGCAATCAGCCTTATCTGTAATGAAATAATTAATTAGTAATGAAACCAAAATCATAAAGATATAAGCATGACTATTGACTAGCATCATACCTCCAACCATAGAATTTTCAAACCAATATCGGAACCATCGAAACTTGCTCTTAGGGTCAAGGATAGTGGTCATGGACAAAAACTTGTTCAGTTTATGCTTATGCTTCTCATCAATGCTTGTCAACTCACCCCAATACTTGATGTACTTGGTTTTCATTTTCTTCGCCATATTAGTGATATCATCATTCATAGCAGCTTCATCCAACTCCTCTTCAATTTTTATAAGTTCTTGAAATAATAAATGAGTAGTTGATGTCGCAGAAGCAGAGAACGTATGAGTAATATCGTAGAATAACTTAAAAAATGACAGAAAAATCCTAACCTGCATATAGTTGTAAAGCTATTAGTCAAATAAATACCCAGTAACAATACCACATGAGTTCTTGACTAGCGTCATAGCTGTGTCTAGTCATCCTCAGTCGGAGGTCCCAATTTCCCTCTTGCATCATCAAATAAATAGTCATGAAAGGCATGATCCTCCAACATATTCTCAAAAACAATTTGGTACTTCATGGCAGAGTTCAACATAACATATATAGAGTTCCATCTCGTAGGAACATCTAACTGAAGAAATCTTTTATCTCCAAGCTTCTTCATCTCCACATGATGCCTAAACATGTTCTCTCGTGCAAGAGAAGACTTGCAAAACTTGACTAAATGTCTCACACGAGTGATAGCAACACTATGTTCAGTCAAACCATCTTGAACAGTCAAGTTCAAGATATGAGCACAACACTTCATGTGTAGATTCTCATTACGCTTGATTATCTGTCCCCAAACATCACCAAATAATGTTATTTAACGTCGCTTCAATGTTTCGAGGGAAACATAATTGTTGGTGATATTATCAACAGTGATGGTCAATAACTTCTTTATCTCCCAAACTTCCGTCATGCCTTCTATCTCCCCACAGATCAAAGCACCTTTATGATCACTAATCTTTCTAAAACCCAAGATCCTTCTTTTCAAGGACCATTTCTCATCAATCCAATAACCCGTGATCACCATATACGTCAGATTCTGCCTTGAAGTCCATGTATATATCGTGAAACGGATATGAGGATCAGCTTCGAGCAGTTTTTGCTTCAACTTCAGCTTCTCCTCATAATACATTCTTATACAATCCCTCCGGCATGTCTGCCTAGATATCATCTTGAAACGCGGATCCACATCCTTGATAATCAATGCAAAATCAATCTTGTTCACATTGGTGAAAGGTAGTTCATCTAATATTATATACCTCACGATCTTTCTCCTCCACGCTTTCTAATCAAACCTGCAAAATAAATAAACAAAGAATAAAAATATAGGAATTAATAGACAATTTGTCATACATTAATGAATAATTAACCTTTTTAACCTTTGCAGTGTCAACGCCCCAACATCACTACCGTTCGACTCACTCGCATCGAATGAAAGAGTTGCTTGTCTTACTCTAGTCGCTTGAGCCAACTTCCTTTTTTGACAGCCTTTATAATGTTTAATCATAGTACCTATCCCGTATCTATTTTTTTCACAATTCACCTTTTCGCCACCAAAAATACATTTTGCTTTCAGCTTCTGAGGATCTTCACATGGGACTACATCTATGAAATATGCCCAATAAGAGCTAGTCCTCGTTCTCTTTCTCTTCTTTAGATTTTCAGTAGGAGATTTTTCGGTCTCTATCCTCCGAAGCTCTTCATCCTTAATCGGGTTTGAGGATGAAGAAACATTTGAACGATCGGCCATCCTGTATAAATTTACAATGAATTAAATTACATCATATACACGACCAGAATACTAAAACTAAAACAGAGCAACTATGGAAAAAGAGGTCTCAAAGTTTCTGTCTTTGCACAAAGAGTCAAACAACATAGTTTTTACTAATTTAACTAAACGAACAACAACATTTGTAATAACATTAGCTGATTGCACAAAACATCCAGATCCAGGTTACCATGTTTCCATGTTTATGCAGAACATGCAACACAAAATTTGTAATTGTAATCAACTAAGAAAAAGACGATAAGTCGGTAACCTAAATCAAAAACGGAAAAGTTTTCAACAACTCCAATCTCATAAATCAAAAATCGAAAACACAAAATTCGAAAAACTAAAATCGAAGATTTTCGGTAACCTAAATCAAAAATTGAAAATGGAAAATACTGGGTAAATCTAACAGATTCCCTAAATCGAAACACAAAATTCGAAAACCTAAAACACAAATTGAAAACGGAAAACCTAAATCGAAAACCGAACTAAATCAAAAACTAAGGATTACCTATAGAATTGTTGGACGAATAAGTGTCGACGTTGATTTGGGTGTAGAAATCTCGAACTCGAAATCTCGGCCTTGGCTCGGGGATCTGTTATATTAGACTGAGAAGAGGCGACGTGAAGGAGAAGTAAAAAAATAGACTTGCTTAGTTATGTCATGTGAGACTCTTGACTTACTGGTATTTACATATTTAACCAGGCGGTACCGATTAATTGGTATCGATATCGGGTGTTTAGGTACCAGTACCAGTTAATAATTGATATCGGGGTGTGGTGCCGGTACCGGTACCAACACCCGACCGGTACCATTTATCGGTAAAGGTCCCGGTCCTGGTACCAGTCGTACTAGTACCGGCGATCATTTTTGGCCACCCCTAATAGAGGGCAAGGATATTCACCTTGTACTGTCAGTATAAGATGAGTTATGATATGGGTCACGCGGCCATGCACACTAGGAGGGCACGAGATTGTTTGTGGTAGAATTTTATAGGGCCACTTGATGGCCCACACATTTTGGCCAGCCAGTGGCATCGCACCACATAAGCATACATGGCCAATCCGTAACTTAGATTTCGTATGTTTTATCATTTCTCGTATAAGATTGATGCAGTCTCCCTAAATTGTGAAGCGCTGAAAACCTACTCTTGCCACAAAATGGAGTGTTTCCCTTAGTCCTAGAAGCTCCGTTGAGAAAGCATCCCCAGTATTTGGGAGCGAGGTAGATAGGCATTCACAGAAATTGCCAAAATGATAAATCACACTCCCCTATCTCACCCCTTTCCCACCCTCTCTCTCACATGGGGTTGGGGTGTGTCCCACATGATGTCATGCGGGTTCCACCCCAAGTGAGAGAATGTGTGGGAAAGGGGAGTGGGATTTATCACAACTCCATAAGCTGTCATCCTCATTTGATAACCACACACCAATATCAGCTTCTCAACATGTTGAAAACGCCCAGATTGTCATGATTTATGCACTGACAGGAAAATAAAGGATTTCAATGCACACACATTTACGTGGTTCGGGAGAAATTCCTACTCTATGGGAAGAGCTCTTCCACTTTATTTTCTCTCCTTTTCTTATATCTTTACAATGGTTTCATGTACAATATATAGAGATGTCTTTTCCATATTTTCCATACGTGTTTTCCTCTATTCTTCACGCATTTTTCTTAACTCCTGGGGATTATGATATGCTCTAATCCCGGGATATATATGGGGAAGATATATTAATATCTTCCCCATAATTAACTCCTTTGCTAACACTCCCCTTCAAGTTGAGCAGTGGAGTATCCAATGCCCAACTTGCACAGTAAATCATGGAATGCTCGTCCTGCGACTGCTTTGGTTAGGATATCAGCCAATTGGTCTTCTGATCTTACAAACGGAAGGGATATAACTCTATCATTAAGCTTCTCCTCGATGAAGTGTCGGTCAATCTCCACATGCTTTGTCCTATCATGCCGAACTGAATTTTCAGATATCTGTAAAGATGCTCGACTGTCACAATTTAGCAGGCATGGTTCCATGGGTGGAAATCCTTGTTCAGTCAACAATTTCCTGATCCACAATATTTCAGTAACCCCTCGTGAGATTCCTCTAAACTCTACCTCTGCGCTCGATAGTGCTACAACCTTTTACTTCTTACTTTTTCATGTCACCAGATTTCCTCCCACAAGAGTAAAGTAACCTGAGGTAGAACTCCAATCTATCGGGTTTCCGGCCCAGTTTGCATCTGTGTAAGCTTCCATCCTTAAGTGCCCATTTCTTCGGAATAACACCTCAGTGTCTGGTGTACCCTTCAGATGCCTCACAATCCTCAAGGCAGCTTCCATGTGTTCTTTTTGTGGATTTTGCATAAACTAGCTCACCACTCCAACAGTATATGCAATATCCGGTCAGGTATGCAAGAGGTAGTTCAATTTCCCTACTAGATGTTGATACCGTTCCCGATTTGTACTCTCGACTCCATCAACTGTCCTCAGACCATGATTTCGTATCATGGGTGCGTCAACTGGTCTGTTGTCTAGTAGTCTTGTTTCTGTCAAAAGATCAAGTATGTATTTCCTTTGGAAAATATGTATCCCAATCTTCGACCGCATCACCTCAATTCCAAGAAAGTATTTTAGTCGTCCAAGGTCCTTAATCTCGAATAAGGGTTAGTCGTCCTAGCCTCTTCTTCAAGTCACTCATCTCCACAGAATCATTCCCTGTTATGATCGTATCGTCAACATAGATAAGTAAACATGTCACTTTCTCTCCCTGTCTCTTGATGAATAAGGAATGATCTGAGTTGCTTTGTGTATATCCAAACTTGCCCATAGCAACAGCAAATCTTCCAAACCATGCACGTGGAGACTGCTTCAGACCATACAAAGCTCTATTCAGTTTGCACACCTCTTCTGCTCGAAAATCATGAAAACCCCCCAGTTGTGACTCCATATACACCTCCTCTTCTAAATCTCCATGTAGAAACGCATTCTTTACGTTAAACTAGTGTAGAGGCCAATCCTGGTTGGCGGCGATTGAGAAAAGAACTCGAATAATGTCAATCTTTGTCACTAGTGAGAATGTCTCAGAATAATCAATCTCGAGGGTCTGTGTGTAATCCTTAGCTACAAGTCTCGCCTTGTGTCTTTCAATGGAACCATCGGCTTTCCTCTTAAGTAGTGAATACTCATTTACATCTCACTGGTCGCACTCTAGGTGGTAGTTTCCTTCATGTCCAGGTCTGGTTCTGGCTTAATGTTTCCATTTTAGCTTTCATCGCTTCCTTCCATTCAGGTAGAGCTAGAGCCTCATTGGTAGTCCTTGGGTTTTTTTCGTTATATAGTGCCGTCACAAAAGCCTTTGCAGACTCCGATTCTCTCCCTCTCAATAAACCGGCCATTGGATACCTCTTTTCTCCAAGAACGTGATTAGGTGAATATCTCCGGGCTGCAATACCTCTAGTGCTGCGCTGGGGTAAGATTCGAGTATTGGCTCCGGTCATGGAACCCTGTTCAGCATGCTGCACAGGAATGTCAGTCAAAGACGACAAATCATCAACTATCTCATGAGTACGTACCTCGATATCTAGAGAGGGAGGGTCAGATGGCGTGTGCTGAGGAGACGGAGACAAGGGCTGTACAGGCGGACTCGGAATCGGTACATGTATAGGAGGAAGGTCAATCCAATCTAGTGAGTCATTTTCCCTCTTCTCCCCCTGCAAATTAGACAAGATTGATCAATAGAAGAATCGAACTCGACAAAGTCACAATGGAGTGTAGTAAACACTTATTTTGAGACGGGATCGTAGCACCGGTACTGCTTCTGACTAATCCCATAGCCAACAAATACACACTTCAAGGCACAAGCTTCAAGTTTGGTCCGATGAATCTTTGGTATATGAACAAAGACTGAGCAGCCGGACACCCAGGGAGGAATGGTGAGGTTGGACGGAACCCGAGTGTAAGATGAGAGGACCAGTAGTGGAGTTTGCAACTTTAGTCCCTTGGTAGGGAGGTGGTTCACCAGATGCTTAGCAATGGCGACAGCCTCAGGCCAAAAATCCGTAGGCACCCCGGAATCAAGCATGAGTGCAAGGGTAATTTCCAACAATACTTGGTTTTTCCTTTTCGCGACCTCGTTTTGTTCTAGTGTATATGGATAGGTTGTTTGATGAATCAGCCCTCGTTCAGAGAAAAAACTGGACAACGTATTATTGACGAATTCGCCTTCATTATCTGTACGAAAGATTTTCATGCGAGCTCCAAATTGGTTTAGAATCATCCGATAAAATAATAAAATTTTCCCTACACGTCAGACTTCTATTTCAAGAAATAAATCCAACATATTCGCGTGCAATCATCCACAAATAGCAAAAAATATCGAAATCCATTCCTCCCATAACTGGGGTCGGTCCCCAAATATCAGCATGAATAAGTTCAGACGAAACATCAGAATGAGACATACTACTCGGAAAAGACGCATGATGAGTTTTTGCCCGTGCACATGACTCACACTGAATCGGAAAATATTTTATACTAGGAAATAAATGCTTAAGATAACCATCAGATGGGTGACCTAAGCATTTATGCCATAACCATTCCTTCTGATCTGAAGTCACTGCCAGAGAGTTCCCACAAGTTACTTCATCAACATAGTACAACCCGTCTCTCTCAGTACCACGCCCAAAAATTTTCCTCGTCCGGATATCTTGCAAAACACAGAAGCACGGGTACATCAGAACAATGCAGTTTAACTCATTCGTAACATGACTGATAGAGAGTAATTTATGAGATAATGCAGGTACGTGGAGACAATTGGATAACTTAAGGGTAGGTATTATCTCAATTGTTCCACTAGTTGCAACGGGCAGTAACTCTCTGTTTGCTGTTTGAATCAATTTCTACTTGGGGACCTGCATATTTTTAACGTCAGAAGCATCGTACGTAATAGTATCAGTAACCCTCAATCAAAAATCTAATTACCGACTTTTGCCTTGCGCTAAGTTAAGCACAGGATATTTCATCTTTAGTTTCACCAAAGCAGCCATCCAGAAAAAATTTCGGTCCATGCAGCGAACCCCTACGTCTTGCTGAATTATTCTGGCCCATGCATTTAAGCCTGTTTTGTCCAATCGAATTGTTTTGGCCCAACTCATCTTTATGCTGTTCTAACTTACTTCGGCCCAGCCCAATTTTATTTTTCTGCGAACCTGCAAAATCTACAACATATTTTCTCGGCCCATTCTCTAATAAGTCCATTTTCATACCTGTCCCATGTGTTCGCGATCCCTCTCCACGTTGCATCATCACTTCTCCATGTTTTGAGCTCACCTCTTCAGATCCAGAAACTGGTTGTTTCTCGGGGTTGCGATATAGTGTGAGATACCATCTATGGTGATTGTTGTCTGGCCATCCTTGGCCAATTCCGACTACGGCAATGGCATCAGTCTTATTCTCATCGTCTAGTCCTTCACCCATGGCGATAGTTGCCCATCTCGTCCAGTTGCCATGAGATCTCCGTCTGCAGCCTCTTCTTCCTCCGACAGCCTGGTAGTAGTCCTGCCGGATGTGGTCTTGGATGCCGCAATTATCACAGAATCTTGTCTCGCCCCGCAATGATGAGCTAACCCCAGATCCGGGTGTATCTGACCGGTCAGTTGGCGCTCTGCCGTGTGAGAAGGAGGCTGGTGGGCGACAGAGGGTTGAGGACTATGTATTTGGAGGGGCTCCGTCGGATCCATAATTGATGCCGCCAACACTCCAGGTCAAGTGTTCATCGTTCGAGTCAAGGGTTGGTCCATTTCCACCAGACCCGGCTCCAGTACCTGTTTGATGAAGGGTCGGCCCTGACCGAGTCCGGATCCAGGAATTACACCCGACTCAGATTTCTGTCATGGCCCCAGGATGTGCTGCCGTGCAGCTTCTTGCCGGATGATGCCATACGCTTCATCCATATCCGGTAGTTTCCTTTCTCGTAGGATATCTCGAATAACGTCTTCGAATACTTCATCTAGGCCTGATAGAAATTTGAATAAGCGGTGCTCGTCTTACAGGGCGTTGAAACGTAGAATGTCATCTGAATCTGTCATCGGATTTGGGCGCCTCCTGCCTACTTCCATCCATAGATTCCTACTTTGACTGTAATACTCCTCGATTGGTATATCGCCCTGCTTCAAATTATCAGCCCGTGTGGTAAGAGCATGTACCTGTAAGTTATCCTCTCCGGACAGGTATGTTTTCGCCAATCCTTTCCACAATTCTCTTGCTGTGGGGAAGTTCATGTACTGTCGTATAATACTTCGATCGATGTTCTTTGTAATCCACTCATAGACTTGAAGGTCTTTTTCCCACCAGGACTGATATCTTGGTTCGCCTTCCTTTCTTGGCGGGGGTTCCCCCGTGATGTGATTAATCCTTCCCCTGCCGCCGATTGCCATCTCAATGCATCGTTTCCACAGCGTAACATTCTAATTATCCAATTGGATATCGAGCACCACATCAGATTTGTATCCTCCTCTATATTGTTCCGACTATCCCTCGGTTACGACCAATTGGTCGTCTTTCTATGCTATAAGTATCTTCAAGGATTCATTCAGAATCCGGGCAGCTTCTGTGAATGCAAGCGATTCTGTCATCATCCCTTATCCTTGGTATATGAATAAAAATGGGAATTTCCAACCCAGCTCTCATACCATAAAGGATTTTAATGCACACACATTTACATGGTTAAGGAGAAATCTCTACTCTACGAGAAAAGCTCTTCTACTTTATTTTCTCTCTTTTTTCTTATATCTTTACAATGGTTCATGTACAATATGTAGAGATTTCTTTTCCTTATTTTCCATACGCATTTTCCACTATTCTTCACGCGTTTTCCTTAACTCTTGGGATTATGGTATGCTTTAATCCCGGGAGATATATGGGGAAGATATATCTTCCCCATAATTAACTCCTTTACTAACAAAAACCTCTCATAGAGTTGAAGGCCAAATCTGATATGAGTTGCCTCCTCAACTGTTGCTCTGCCAAAATTCAATTATCATCTGCTGGAGCTCCCCTAGCAACTTAAATCGATGCAATTTTCCCCACTGCCTGTAGATCCTGTAATATAGCATAAAAGACTTGCGAACAAATGATAAACAAATAAGGAGACATTTCAACTTTGCAAATTGAGATGGGTCTGGACTCCCTAGTATCATCAGGGGAATTGGTCTTAAGGATGAGGGCTACATGTGTAAAATTCTAAGCGCACATCTAGGAAACCCGTATATAAGAAATGCAACAGAGAATAAATACTGTGACGAATACCAATAACTATGATGATCACCAAACAACTATGATGATCACCAATACGAGGACTACTTATCATTTCAGATTTGGCATCAGATGAGCACTCCAAACGACGGAGAATGACAAGAACAACTTTTCCCAGTGATTGAAATTATTCCCCATAGAATGACAAGAACAACTATAGCATAGAAGAACTATTCCCTATTCTGGGAGATGACCGGAGGAAGGCGATACACTGCGGCGGAGAAAGCGAAGAACAAGCAGATCGTCCTATACCATGAAGATCCAACGAATAATAACGAAGAAGGAGATGCAGCAGGTTGGACGACTGTGACCCGAAAGCGCCAGAGAAAAACAAATGGACATATTGAGAAGACGAATCTCACTACCCTCTTCTTCACCAACTTCCCAAGGGGATGGGATTCTCAGCAATTGGGTCTCATCTTCTCTGAATACGGACTTGTGAAGGACGTATACATTTCCCGTAGAGTTGGTTTGAACGGTCGAGATTTTGGATTTTCAAGATATGGAATGGTGCGGAACTCGAAGAGTCTGGCGGCACAGATCAATGGTCGGCGCCTCTCAAATTACAGACTGATAGTTAACGTTGCTCGATACAATCGTAGGCGAACAACATCCAACAGAAGATCCCATGTTGTCCCTCCAAAGGCAAGGGCTCTTGAACAAGTTAGACGCTGGCAACCGATGAAAATACCTGCAAAAACAAAGCAAACGGTGGTTAGCGATGATGTATCTTATGAACAGATTCTAAATGCGACTGATCTTAAAGGGTCACCTTCCGGCTCAAAATCGACGAATGATGGCTTCAAAACTAAAAAAGCAAATTTTGAATGGCTTCAGCCGATGGTGATTGGGGTATTAAAACATCCTACAGATGATGCAATAGAGCAAGCACATCAGAACCTTCAATAGTTAGGCTACCCAAATGTGCGATTATGCAAGTTGCTAAACAAGAAGGTGCTAGTAGGTGGCTTAATTGATGAGGAAAAAAGTAAACTACTCACCACTGATAGTCTGCCGGAGGATTTCCCCTTTTCAGAGGTAAAGCCATGGGAATTGAAAGATGATATGGCAAAACGTAAACTATGGTTAACAATCATAGGACTTCCACTACAATGTTGGAACCATAGATGCTGGTCTTGACTAGGTGCAAAGTGTGGTGAAAACCTAGAAGTTGACGAAAATTCTGTGAAACACTTGGTACTTTAGAAATGTCGGATATGCATCCAAATGAGTTTACGAAGGAACTTGTCGGGGTTTGTGGAGATCACAGTTGATAATCATACCCATGAGCTGGAATTGTAGGAAGAAAGCGAAGGATCAGGATGGCCGGAAACAATGCCGGAGGCTGGAATTGACGAACTCCGACCAACAAAAAATTCAAGTGAAAATTTGAATTTGAATTCAGTTACGGTTATGGGAACCCCCCCAATCACAAAGAAAATTCAAATTAATTTGGAATTAGTCATTGCGTAATCCACGCAAGAAGTTATGCTTGAGAATTCGAATCTGAAAGAAGTTACCATTGAGGATGAAACCGCGGAATTTATGCGGCAATTTAAGGCAAATATGAATGTGACACCGCAGACAGTTGGGGAAAATACACTAAGATCTCGAGCCAGAAGATTTGACGACATTGAGATATCCAAATCCGTTGACCTAATCAACTGGGCTACAAAAGGGGCAGAACCTGCCAGGTCAAACAAACAAGACCTATTTCATGTACCAGAAAACCTAATCTCACTGGGCACAAAAGTATTGGGCTCCTCATTGAAATACCATACCCATCCAGTATCTTTGGTGACGGGCCCATTATAAAAAACACTGAGCATTGTAGGTGCAAAGGAAAACAGATGGCTTAGACTACTGAAACTGAGACAACAACGGAGGAGAGACTCACCGCTCCCTAATCCTCAAATATAAGAACTCAGGCTCACCCCAACGGAGGAGGATTTACGGACTGAAGCAATTGCTACAATACATCTAGGAAACCTCCTTGGTGTGGAAATGGGCAATAAACACATCCAGATGTTTACTGAGATGGAAAAGAGAGACGCTGCGGATACAGTCTAAGGCCTTTGTGCAAGGAGAATGAGTTCTTCCTGGTAAACGAATGTGTATCCTAACTTTCAACTACAGGGGCCTACGAAGTGGGAATAAAGTGCAGGAGATTGCGGAAGCAGTTAGGCATTATGATATACAAGTTATATGTATCCAAGAGACTAAAAAGCAGCAAATTGCATCCAGTTTAGTGGTGCGGTTCTGGGGGATGGAAGAAGTGAGCTATACTTTTAAGCCTGTGCAAGGGGCTTCGGGTGGAATCATGATTGCGTGGCGATTGGATGCTAAAATGTTACTTGTTCATGGACATTCCAGGGTAGAGTTGGAGTGGAAGGAATTGCTCTGGACAGAAATGCTACAGTGAAGATAATAAGTATATATGGACCTACACCAGCTATTGAAAAAAAAACTATGGATTAGATTGCTCCAGTTCTTAAGGGGGAGTCTTGGAGCTCATTGGTGTGTTTGTAGCGACTTTAATGTAGTCCGGCAAAGGGAAGAGAGTAGAGGAGTTGGGACTAGGGTGGTTGTGCAAAGAAGGGAGACAAGAGATTCAATAAGTTTATAATTGAATCTGAATTGCTGGATTAGCCCGGAGGAAACTGCGCTAGTCGGTTAGACCACTTTCTTGTGTTAGGGAATTATTATTAGGAGTGGCCTACGATTGTGCAAATTCATCTAGACCAAAGATACTCTGATCATGTTCCCATTATTCTGGTAACTGACCTAGTGGACTGGGGACCGAAGCCAATGAGAGTTCTAGATGCTTGGTTTCTGCATCCGAACTTTGACAGTCTTATACGTTCAGCATGGACTGAAACTGTGTCTTATGGTACTTATGGCTACGTGATATTTGATAAGATGAAGCAACTGAAGCACAGACTTAAATGGTGGAAAAAAGAAGTCTTTGGTGATCTAAACACACAACTGAGGAAGCAGAAGTGAAAATGAGAAGAATGGATCTCATGATGGAGGAAATGGACTTGTCTGATGAGGAGGAGGTAGAGAGACAGGAATATAAACAGGAGCTACTCAAGTTAAGCATTATGAAGGATCGCATGGCCTATTATAAGTCACGCAGCAAATGGCTCAAATTTAGAGATGCGAATTCAAAAAATTTCCACTCATCACTTCAGCAGAACCGAATTCAAAATACAGTGAAAGGAGTTCTGATTGAGGGAGAATGGAGGACTGAAGTGGGAGTGGTAAAACAGTTCATCCACGATGAGTTTAAAAAGCATTATGCAGAGTTACGCACAGACAGACCACTGATGGCTTGGAACATTACCAGACTTGTGTCCAATGAGGAAAATACGATGCTGCTGGCCCCCTTTGATGAGCAGGAAGTATGGGAAACGGTTAAAAGTTGTGGAAACCACAAAAGCCCAAGACCGGATGGTTATATTTTCAAATTTATGAAGCAATTCGGGAATATTATGAAGGAGGACATCATGAACTTTCTAAATGATTTCTGGAGGGAGATCAAGCTGGTGAAGGGGTTGAATAGCACATTTGTCGCCCTAGCTCCTAAGAAGGCTAGTCCTAAGCGGATCTCAGATTTTCGTCCTATATCAATGGTGTGCAGTATCTACAAAATATTATCCAAACTACTAGTAAGGAGGTTAGCTGCTGTTCTGCCACGAATGGTATCTAAACACCAAATAGGTTTCATCCAAGACAGATATATATTGGACAGCATGGTAGTGGCTAATGAAGTTATACATGATTCAAAGCTGCGGAAAACAAACTGTGCCTTGCTAAAATTGGATTTTCAAAAAGGTTTTGACAACATTAATTGGAGCTATCTATGACATCTTATGGAATGTATGGGGTTTTGTAGCAAGTTCATGGACTGGATGAAGGAGTGTGTACAAACAGCGCGTATGTCAATACTTCTAAATGGAAGTACGTGTGGGGAGTTTGCTATGCAAAGAGGACTTAGACAAGGGGGCTCTCTTTCTTCGTTATTGTATGTGATTGCAGCAGAGGGGTTGAGCCTGATGATTGAGCAAGCCAAGATGAATGGAATGCTTGAAGGATACAGATTTAATGGCTGTGTGGTCACTCACCAGCAATTTATGGATGACACACTGCTGTTTAGTAATGGGACAAATGCTGATCTACTGACTTACAAACGGGTTCTTCATTTAATTGAGGGGCTTTCTTGTTTAAAAGTTAACATTGGCAAGAGCGGACTATTTGTGCTAAACTTCACACAAGCAGAAGCAAAACGAATGGCATCCCTATTGCACTGTCAGCTAGACACCATCCCCTTTGTCTATCTGGGAATCCAAGTTGGCATCAATCCAAGAAGGATCTGTTCATGGCAGCCTATGATAGAAAAAATAAAGTAAAGGCTAGCAAGGTACAGGAAAAGGCACATATCTCTTGGAGGGAGAATAATTAACATAAAAGCAGTGCTGACAACTATCCCCACCTACTATTTCTCGTTGAATAAATCCCCAAAAGGAGTTATAAGGCAGATTATCAAGTTGCGAAGACAATTTCTATGGGGGGACAGAGGGAAAGGTCGTAGGAGGATTGCTTGGCTGAGTTGGAACAAAATTTGTTACCCTAAAGACAAAGGAGGCCTAGTAAATTGCTATTTCGCACAAACGAGACCTGGGCTGAAGTACTACTTGACAAGTATGGTGAGGATCTCCCTATCAGATTGCTAAGGCAGACTGGGACACAAGTAAGATGCTCTGACTGGTGGAAGGACATATGCAATCACATTGTGAACCAAGCTTGGTTTTATAACCTCTTCCGCAGGAGAATTGGAAATGGGGCCAGAACATTGTTCTGGCAGGACAAATGGTTAGGCCAAGAATCTTTTTCAGCAGCCTATGCCAATTTATATGCCAATGCAGCAGACAAAGAAGTGAGCATTGCAGAGAAAGGAATCTATATGCAGAATACATGGAGCTGGTTCTGGTCCTGGTTATCCCCTTGTTCTAACGATGCTGTAATGGAATTCTATCAGCTAGCACTACTGCTCCAGACGGCCCCTGCACCAACCCAACTTAAGGATTCATGGGATTGGGATGACCCTGCGACAGCAAGATATAGTGTGGCACAGATCTATGAGAATCAGATGCAAGCTGAGTGGCTGCATAACGAAGCATATCTAGGTGCAACTAAGACATGGAACAAGATAATTCCGGACAAAATCGCCAGCTTTACCTGGAAACTCTTGCAGGAGAGGCTTCCAACCCGGGACAATCTAGGGCATTGTGGAGTTGAAATTCCAACTGAAATCTGCCCCCTATGCGAAATAGAGCAAGAAACAGTCAGTCATATTGTCTTGCACTGTCCAATAATGTATCAAATCTGGAGAAAGATAGATGAATGGATACAATGTACGGGAGCTGCGCAAAATGAAATCAACAAGCACCTGGAGCAATTTATGGGCAACCCGTTCCTGCCATGGCATACACAGATATGGAATGCTTTGTGGCAACAAATTGTATGGAGGATTTGGAAGCTCCAAAACACACAAATCTTCGAAGGAAGGATGCTTAGAATCGACGACCTCGTGGAGCAAATTCAACTGGACTTGTGGTAGAACCTCAAAACTCACAAAAAGTTGGTTCCCGAAATTGAATTTGAGGACTGGAGAAGATTTCTGGAGTTTTGCCTTGAGTAAGTGATGTAAACCATTCACCGCAGCTTAAGGTTCACTTGTATACGACTTGAGGAGTTAGTTGGAAGAACTCCTTTGAAGGTTGAACTCCGCAGAATTCTGGATAAAAAGGGCAAAATTCTCGCAAGAATCTCTCAAAGGCTTAAAGCCACAATTTTCTCAATTCAATCAAAACTCTAAAACTACGTACAACTCTTGGAATCTGCTCCTTTTATAGGAGAGCTTACACCCTTATTAGTTGAGACAATAATTAAAATTCTAGAACTCCGACCCTTGACCAATTCTTGGACTAAACCCTTCCAACTTCACATAGGTGACTTTCAAGATGCCTTGTTAATCCCCATGCAGGAGAGCTTGACCAACTTGTTGCAGTGCTCATTCCCACGGTACATCAGCTCCGCTGGGTGAGAAGAAATTTGCCCTCGAATTTGATGCCAGGATCCCAAATTTCATCCTCTTTGTTCATATTATGATGTAAATTCGAGAGACCATCCCCTTTTTCAATAGCACAAAGGAAAATTCGGGACTCTTCATCATCAACCCGTAGGAGATCATCTTCTACACCCGTTACCTGAATGAATGTTTCAAGTTTATCAAGTGTGAAAATTGCAAGAGAATGACGAGCCCCCGTCCACACACAGATGGTGTCATCACTATCCCCATCAACCCGTACACTGGTACGACAACCTTGTACCCCTACAATCTGCCCTTCCTCCGACATTTTAGCAACATCCTCGATATCATCTTCCTTCTCAAGGTTGAACTCGCCTTCGTCGAGGCTTAACTCATAAGTTGACATATTATTATGTTGATAATCCTCCTCTTCAATATCTTCGGGATAGACATCAATAAGCGGGGGGACATCGTACTCTGAAGACTCCTCTTCATCCTCATCCTTTTTGATGAACACGAAAAAAGAAACATCATCCATTGGCACCTTGAATTGAACCATCGGAAAGAATTCTAATTTTTTTTTAAACAAAGCCACAGGACTTCCGGCAATAAGAATTGACGGAATATCGAGCTCCATTACCAACTGATGTAAACCGTTCACCGCAGCTTAAGGTTCACTTGTATACGACTTTAGGAGTTAGTTGGAAGAACTCCTTTGAAGGTTGAACTCTGCAGAATTCTGGATAAAAAGGACAAAATTCTCGCAAGAATCTCTCAAAGGCTTAAAGCCACAATTTTCTCAATTCAATCAAAACTCTAAAACTACCTACAACTCTTGGAATCTACTCCTTTTATAGGAGAGCTTATACCCTTATTAGTTGAGACAATAATTACAATTCTGGGACTCCGACCCTTGACCAATTATTGGACTAAGCCCTTCCAACTTCACATAGGTGACTTCCAAGATGCCTTGTCAATCCCCATGCAGGAGAGCTTGACCAACTTGTTGCAGTGCTCATTCCCACGGTACATCAGTAAGGGAGGGAACAGCTGAAATGTGCATACCTGGGTTCTCAATTTGGGAATTGGCTGACAATTTATTGTAAATATGTATCAGAATTTTATATATAAAAATACAAAAACTTACCTATAAAAAAAAGAGAATAAATACCACAAGCCACCCTGATCCCTGGCCAAAATAGAAGGTAAAAAGCACATTTAACTTTAAAACTATAGGAAGTTGGATGACGGTTTGCACACAAAATACTCAATCACTGTGTGCGATTTACACACAATAAATCCACAATCTGCTCCAGTCTCTCAAATTGACGCGGGAAATTACTATTCTGAGCATGCTGAGTGTCCATTTCTGGCACAATCCAATAAAAGACGATGAAAACCTTCGCGTCATTGTTTAGTCAGCCGGACAATCCTCTGGCACCGGAACGCGAACCTGCGATCACCGTCACTGAAGAAGAGGTGGAACAACTCAGTTCCCCATTTAAAAATCCCCTGATCAAAAAATTCTCGTACGAAAGGCCACCAATTCGGGTGATATGAAGAATCGTAACTTCAATTGGATTGGAAGCCTCCTTCTCTGCAGGTTTGCTCGATCACAAACATGTCCTCTTCCGTTTTGGTTGCGCTGATGATAAAAACCATATTCTGCTGAGCGAAACTTAGAATGTTGGTGGATATCAAATGCATGTCTTTTGCTGGACTTCATATTTTCGAAGTGATGTTGAACCTCACATTGCCCCTGTCTGGATTTCTTTGCTTAATTTTGCCATTGCACAAAAAAGAGAAGATATTTGACATTGCTAGGATTTGACAAAAAAGAGAAGATATTTTTGCCGTTTTGTTAGACAAAAAAGAGAAGATATTTGACAACCTTGGAGAGCTAGTAATGTTAGATGAACCCACGAAAAACAAGACTGAAATATGTGGCAGAATACAAATTCTGACCAATTCCAGTACCTGGATTCACAAGTCCATACTAGTAGAAATGGAGTGTGGCTGATTTTCTGTCTCAGTCACCGAGGAACAGACCTTCTGCTCAACTTGGAGAGCTCCTAGACAGCAGCAACAGCAACAGGAAGCATTACTAGATTCTGAGACGTGGCCTAGCTTATCTCATGCCACTCCAGCAGGTGAGGCTTCTAAAACACCAATTCAAGTGGCAAGAAAACCAATGGATGCAGTTGATATCGTGACTTCTGCTGCTATTGTAACTTCTGCTGCTACTGATGAGGTAGTTGATATTTTGCCTTCTGCTGATATTGCAACTTCTGCTGCTGTTATTGTGACTTCTTCCGTTGATAGTGTAACTCCTGCTGCTATTATGGATGTCAAGCAAAATGTTACTATAAGTTCTGCTGCTGATATTGAAAATTCTGCTGCTGATATTGTAAGCTCTGCTACTGCAAGTACTGTAAGTACTATTGTCCAACAACAGGAATTACCCGAGCCCCTGAAAAAAAAATTGAAAATTGTATACTGTTTTGATATTTTTATTTTATTTCTTTTAAAAAATGATTAAAATATTTTTTATTGATAAAATTATTAAAAATTTTAACCTCAACTTTTGAGTTTAGCCCGGGGTCATTTTTGCGGCTGGTTCCGCCATTGCTAATTTGATATTGACTTGGTCAACTATTTTGATCAGAAATTGGATTCTGAAATTTTATGTAGTCTAGTTAGGCCATGTTTTGGGTACACTTATTTCTAGTTCTTCTTTACTTGTTCTTATACTTTTAATATTTGTTTTTATTTTTATAATATGTAGTGTTTTGTAAGTTCTTTAAAGATAATTATTTGAAACGCAATTTTTGTTATATATATTATAAAAGTAATAATAGACAAGTAAAATAATTTTTATTTAACTATAAAAATAAGGAAAATTATGTCATTTAAATTACTCATAAGTTTGATTTAATTTCAAAATTGTTAGGTTTATTTTTTTGAAAGAAAAAGAGCATTTCATTAGGTACACAATTTTTATAAGGAGTACGTCTTAAAAATAATAACAAGTAGTAGTACTTGTATTGCACAAAGCACTTACTTTTATTTAAAAATGTACTTATAAGCAACATCATAATTTTAAAAGGTTGCGCAAAATATGCCTTTAGTTTGCTCGTGCGGTCTGTCCGAAAATTTATTTTGTTGTCATGAAGTCCGCCGAACCTTCTAGAGTATATAATATTGGAGACACTCCTCATTCGTCACTTTTTACATGCACTTTCTGTCACATACAATAAATTCTCACGACCTCCACCTTGTAGCATCTGTTGGGCACTGCAGCTCAGTGTTGGAGCATTTGATACAGGCATAAACCCATCATATGCTGGTCAGAACCCCTGGATGCCCCGAGTCACAAATATAGGGACCCCATTATTACACCCGCATTCGATTCGGACATGAACTTTGATGGCGTATATAACTATTTTCTAAATTGTAGTTCATGATATTTTGTATTTAATTATATGTTTCTTAATAAACTGTGTGTCATTTTCAAAATAAATTTGTAAAACTAAATCTACATAAAAAATTAATGTAAAAAATTTAATATATAATTATATATTATTTAAATCTATAAAACATAAATTATATATAATAAATCATTTAGTATAATGATGGGCTTTCCAAAAACAGGTGTCATTATCACCAACATTTTTTCTTAGATCTCGAAAATTAATTTTGACTGTTCTTTTGATCCCACGATCAAGATTAGTTTACTTGAAATTATGGGTTGTCAAAACCCGAGTTAAAACGTCTTTCAGTTTCAAGTGGTAGATTTTTCGAAACCCAGAGCATTTCTGCTTAATTCTCCAAATTTCCCAGGCTGGAAGAAACCAATTACTAAACCATCCGATGCCAGTACAAGCATGCTGCAATTCGAAACAATTATCCAAAAAAAAATCAGAGTCGCCCTAACCCCTGAAAATTAGAAACCAATACATCAGAAAAAGATGTCAGTTTGAGAAGAAGATGCACAACTTGAGTGAAACACAGAATTTTAAGGGAACGACCTGCTTCTCAAATTGGGTTTCGCTCATGTTGCTGAGAAAAAGAATTTCTAATATTGATTTCTATTTTGTTCATATTTTTTTCTCTGGAACCCAGTTTGAGAAGAAGATGCACATCAGAAAAAGATGTCCATTTGAGAAGAAGGTAAGAATGCGAGATACGGTAACAGAAATTGAAGAATTTTTTTGATTTAGCCTTCTTTGTATCGGCTGTGTATCTGTTATCTTTATCAAGTTACAGATTTTGTTCTAGATGCGTTGTATTTCCCTGCTGTGACCCGTGGGTTATGACCGGATTATGTCTGCGAACCTAGAATTTTAAGTGAACTAATCTTGGCCATCAGATCAAAATTTGACGGCCAAAATTAGTTTTCGAAATTTAAGACAAGATGTTTTGGACTGAACATCCGGAAGGTGAAAATTCTCCCATTATCACCTAGCATATGTACTTGTTTCAAAGTTTGCCCACATATAGTCAATGAGAAATTTTCTCCAGTTGGATCATGTTTGTTGGACAATTGTCCTTACTTGTTGGACAATTCAGATTTTAATCTAATGTACCATATTCTATCACTTCAAAATTCTAATCACGTGAACATTAGAAGAGGAGAGAGAATTTTTCTTTCCTTGCTCTCACAATTTCTCACAAAAAATCAAATCTTGTGCTCTTGTGAAGGGTATTTGGAGCCTGTGAAGGGTAGGAAAAATAATTGGATGAAGGGTGGGATTTTGGAATCAGATCGAGTGGTGACTGTGAGCCCTTATTATGCAAAGGAACTCGTTTCTGGTGTTGATGAAGGAGTTGAACTGGATAACTTCATCCATAAAAGCGGCATAATAGGCATTGTAAAGGAATTTTGGGGGATCCTTCAATTGAAAATCAAAGAATTCCGTGTGAGGATCGGTGACCTCCGGACCCAAAGACATTCCTGGAGTTAATTTTCTCCAACAAACAGTGAATCTATGGAGAAATAAATTGCAGTTTAGAAGTAGAAGAATCCGCCTGCTGCGGCGGAGACGACTGTGGCGGATATCCTCAACACGGATGCACCACTAGGAGAATCGGCAATTGGTTCGTTGAGGCCGGTTGCTGCATCGGCAGGTTGAGGAGAGAGAGAAGATGGGCCTTCAACCGGAGCTTCTGCGAGGGTGTCGCCGGTGGAGACGGGCGGAGAAGAGGGCTCCACATCTGGCGAGTCCGAGGCAGCATCGGGTGAGGGAGCGGAATCGGAGTGACAGCGGCAGCAGGGTTGTTCTTGCTAAATCCCAATCATGTGAGGAAGGACAGAAAAATTCTCTCTTCGCTCACCTGACTAGAATTGTGAAGTGATGAATATGGTATGTTAGATTAAAATCTGATGGAATATATCAATTGTCCAACAAATGAAGAAAATTGTCCAACAAACAAGGTAAGCAGGAGAAAATTTCTTTATAGTCAATCATCTGCAATCTATCAACTTACTGAATATTTGCAAGGAAAAAGTAACTTACATATTCATTCCTTACATAATTATGTAAGGGTGCTTATTTATTATATCTTTGTGAGAGAGTTCTTTTGTTTATTTATCATTATGTATCAGAGAGGGAATAGGTTGAGGATAGATTTTGTCACCATAATGATTAGCGCATCATGCGCTTCGTGTTGACATATTAATTGATACTGTTTTAATTTATTTATTATTTTATTATTTTTATTTTGGGTTAATTTTTACTTATTATTTTTAATTTTAGGTTCATCATTTAGGGTTTTAGTTTTTCGACGGCGAAGTCGCCGTAATATTAATTATCGTCGTTAAATAAAGTTTAGCATTTAGGGTTTATAGAGATTGGGTTAGCAGAGAAAACATTTTTATGTTTTAGTTTTTCGGCGGTTTCGCTGCTGTAATTAATTTTATTTTTTTAAATATGATTTAGTATTTAGGATTTATAGAGTAGGATTTTAGTTTTTTGGCGGTAAAGCTGCCGTAATATTAATTACTATTTTTAAATACGATTTAACATTTAGGGTTTATAGAGTAGGTTTTTAATTATTCGGCGGCGAAACCGCCGTGATATTAATTATCATCTTTTAATAAAATGTAGCATTTAGAGTTTATATAATTTGAGTTTACATTTAGGTTTTTAGTATTTCTGTGGCGAAGCTGTCGAAATATTGATTGTTATTTTTAAATAAAGTTTAACATTTATGGTTGATGGAGTTTGAATTTATCATTTAAGGTTTTAGGTTTTCGACGGCGAAGAGCCGTAATATTAATTATAATTTTTTAATACAATTTAATATTTAAGGTTTATAGAATATGATTTTATTTTTTCGACGACAAAACAACCATAATATTAATTATCATTGTTAAATATTGATGTTAATAGAGAGAAAATAATTAAACTAAAAAATAAAAAAACAAAACAAAACAGAAAAATAAACAAAAGTACAGAAATTATAATGTAAATGCTATAAAAATTCTCAACAACCCAATTTTAGGTGGGGCCATCTCTCTTACATAATTATGTAAGAATGTTACGGCACCTCACATCGCACGCCCTTTCACGTTTTTAAATATGGTGCCTACACACATTAATATATATATATGTGCTCCCATATAGTATTAGTGAGAGTGTGGGGGTGTGCACACAATATAGATGTTTTATAGTGGGACTTCCTATAAGACATCTCTATCAGACATGTACCGAAATACACATGTAGCTCATGGGTATTTACCGATTTATTTCCATTATCGGGAGCTGCTACATGTCCAGCGCCTGTTGACCAGCAGGCGCTAGACACTGCGAAACGATGCCACGTGGCATCGTTTTGCAATTTTTTTCTTCCAAAATTCGAAGTCATTAGGATTCGAACTCGGGCCTCCTCAATCCAACCCTCTTTTCACCTCTGCCATCTATATTATAAAGGGGGGCTGCCAACTCAAGTTGGCCCAAAAATTTACAAATGGAACGACATTGTTATTTTGTGAAGACTGTAGTTTTCGGAAGACTCTCACTCGCTACAAATTCAGACGACGGAAGGGTTTTTCATCTGCTTCCATTCGGTCTTCTTCCTCTCCATCAACAATCCCCATTCCGACCACCAAAGGTTCCTGCGCTTATTTCCAACTTTTGTAAACTCTTCGCTCACGATATTGAATCCAGGTACTGTGGGTTTGTTACCTAGATCTCGACACCTCTTGAATTCTTTGTTGGAGGAGTTGGATTTATTCGGTTGAATTCTTTGTTGGATTTATTCGGTTGGATTCTTTGTTGGAGGAGTTGAATTCAATGTCTCCCTACACCTAATCGTATTTCTGTCCTATGATTTCTCTTTGTTTCTGTTTTTGTATGTTAGAAGTCATGCCTTGACTTTATTATTCTTTTGATATCCCATGGCTTAAATTTACACAGATTTATTATTCTTTTGATATCCCATGGCTTAAATTTACACAGAAGGGTTTGGATTGTTTTGCTTATCTTTGACGGTCTGTTGATTACTCTTTCACACAGAAGGTAATTTTGGATGCTGTTGTGTTTTGTCACAGTAATTTACTAGCATTTATTGTTATTTTTGTGTCTTCTACGGGCTTGGATTGTTTTGCATATGTCTTCATCAGCAAGGTAGATGGCATTTTTTGCTTCATGACTGCAGATTTTATGTTTGATGTATTATTGACACCGGAATTCCAAAATCGTTTTTACCTTGATTCCTATATAAGCTGAACTTTCTCTCAAAGATTGATGGTTTTATATATTTGATGCAAATGTTGTTTCTTTCAGGCACCCCCAGCTATGATGTACATGCTTCTTTGAGGGGGGGACATGAATTTACCCGGAGATTCAAAGAAGGTGTTATCCAGGATGTAAGTTTAGGTAATGTGCAGTCATTTTCAAAATGAAAATGCTCTTCTCATAAAACTCTCACTACTTTTTGAACACAAACTCAGTTTTCTGTCCTTTTCGGTTTAGTTTTGTGCAACTGTATGCCACACTTATCTCCTGCTTCAACAGTAATCTTCTTAATTTAGTGATGGTTTTCGGTTTAGATATTAATTTAGTGT
>JAOYMZ010001050.1:0-25256 GCA_025802335.1 Pinguicula primuliflora | reverse complement strand
TGTCCTATTTATCTTCAATATTATTTCCTACAAATTATTAACTGCAGTTTGGCTCTATCGGTCCTATTTTCACAACACAATTGTCACTCACATAACCAATTGGCCAAATCCTCTTTCACAGAAAAACTTTTATTTGGAGTAAAGCTATTTATAAGGTGTTTCCACATGCATGACCTGGATCCTTCACTTGAGGATCAACATGCATTATTTTTTTGTGTAGTAGTATTTTTATAGGTTTTCTGTGTAGTAGTTTTTTTTATAGGTTTTGGGTGTAGTAGTTTAATAAAATAATAATTTTTATTTAAATATGCACTAAATTAAATTACTTTGTATTATAAAATATAGCATAAGAAAAAATAAAGTGTATATAAAGATGAAAAGAAAACAATAGAAAAATGACCAAAAAATAATGAAGCATGAAGCTATACACGTAAATTTGTATATTGAATTTGGTACACATTTTTTTTTATCACTTTATGTCGTCCCAATTAGACAATATTTCCATGGGATGATGATTCCAAACTGATCACAATTTTTTATTACGAAAATGCTACACTTACTAAAATCTTACTTAATTATGTACAAGCACTCATACGGTGCCGTTTAACTAATGAAGAACAAATAAAAAATGAAAACTAAGGCTGGATAAAAACTGGTCAATATATTTTATATAAATTAATTAGTAATAAATACAACTTAATTAGTAATAATTATAAAATAATTAGTTAAAATATAAAATAATTTATTTTGAAAATTAGCGTTTAGCCCTTGAGTTTATAACATTTAGCCCTTGAGTTTATAACATTTAACCCTTGGGTTTATAGCATTTAGCCATTAGGTTTATAGCATTTGGCCATTAGGTTTATAGCACTTGGCCATTAGGTTTATAACATTTAAATAGTATTTTAGAATTTTACGGCGGCAAAGCTGCCGTACTATTAATTTTAAAAATATCATTTAACCATTGGATTTATAGCATTTAGCCTTGGATTTATATCTAGCCCTTAGGTTTATAACATTTAAATAGGGTTTTAGATTTTTATGAAGGCGAAGCCGCCGTAATATTAATTTTAAAAAATAGCATTTAGCCCTTGGGTTTATAGCATTTAGCTCTTGGGTTTATAACAGATTTATAATACACAAAATTTGTATATTTATTTTATTTTATTATATCATTTATATAATAATATATATTAAAGCTTGTCTTGATTGCTGTTAGTTTTGTAGACTTTTGTTGTTTCCTACGTCGGTTGTATGTTAGTTATAATATTCATTCTTTTTTTTTTTTTTATCTTGAACCAACTTAAAGGAAACGACGTACACGAAATTTTTTATCATGATGGATCCACTTCCAAATATATAAAATCACAATAATATGAGTAGAAAGTACGAAAAAGTTAATACAAAGTTTTTTTATTACTTCCCGTCGTCAAAATCAAATTTCGTGTACGATCCGTGAGACGTCTTTGTATTCGAATTTCAAATCTGATCATTTATTTTGATTTTAACAATCGAAAGCGATCAAAAAAAAATTTATATGGAACTCACAACAATAGATTTTAATATATGTCTAGGGTTACTGAAATGGAAGAATAGCGCAAGAATGAAATTGATTATCTTATTAATAATTTTTTTAAAAGACAATTAACAATATTTTATATTATACAAAATATTTATAATGATTATTTCTTGTTTTTTTAAAGAAAATATCGATTTTTAAGGGTGGGCATGCCACCCCTCAGTCCTTAAAATATCCGCCATTAGATATTGCACCGTCTTTTTTTTTAGCAAAGCGGATATTGTGCCGTCTGTTACTAGGATTGGTTTCACTGATGGAAAAGTTATACATAAGAGATTGAAAGTTCCATTAGCCGGTGTTCCGGATACTTTGTTGACCGATTATTTTAAAACATAATTAGTGACTAGTAATCCGATGGAAAAAAGTGTAAATAAATTACCGGCGGTGAATCGTCAAAACTCAGTCGAGTCATAAGATTTTTTGTGTCTCGTGTATAGATTTTCTCTCGGTATTACCAATTTCAATGACGGGTGACGTGAGTTGTCCCGAATTAAAAATAAATATAAAAATATATGAATTTGAAGATAATGATACATATACTCTACCAATAAACATTGAAATAACTCACCGAAGATTGCATAATTTTCCCCCTGGCAAACATCTCAACTAATAACTCCCGAAAAAATGCAGATTTCAGCAACGGCAAGCAAGAGAATACAATTGGCAGAGTTGCCACAGCCCACGCTGCTCTCAATAGGTAGACAAGGGACATCATATAACTAGGAGCTGATATCAATTGCTGGTAAGCTCCTAACGGGGAAAATAAATTTGGGGCGATTAAACAGAATTTTTTTTTAATACAAGGGAAACAGAATTTTTTTTAGTGTAGCGGATAACAAGTTTCTGAATGGGTTTGTGAGTTAAATGTTATGGCAATCCTTATATTAATGAACTTTGCCCAAAATTCCAAACCCAACCCCCCTACCCCACACAGCCTTTTAAGATCACATGGGTCTTATGGAGACAGGAGATGGCTAAGGTACCATAAAACGAGTTATCCTAGGTAGTGTTTGAGAATGAGTTGGGCGGCCCCAAGACATTTTGAGGCCACTCAGCACTCAGGCCGCCTAGGCCTCGACCAGCCGATCAGGCAAAAATAATTTTTTAATATTTTTTTTTGGCACAAAAAAATATTAAAAATAAAAGTGTCGCCTGGTAGGCCCTGTGCAGCCGACCAGACGGCCTGGGTGGCCATCCAGCCTAGCAACCCAGCACTAATTCGGTGAGGCCAGGCCCCCAAGAGCGCATAGATGGCCTTGGTGGCCACCTAGGCACCGAAAACTAGAACACTGATCGTAGGCGTAAGGAATCAAATTTGGTGTAAACGGCGCACCTTTCCTTCAATGTGAGATGGAAAAGTGGGGGGCAAATATAGTGGGCCCCCAATATTAGATATATTCTATTAAGATATAATTAGAATCCTATTTAATAAGTATTTTAAGAGTCATAAACTTAATTCTAACATTAAACGGTGTGTTATGAGTGTTAAAATAAAAGTTTTGGAATCATCGTATAAAAATCTTTCAGGACCCAATCATAAATTTTGGTTTCGGCGGCCTAAATCCCTATTTAATATGCATTTTAAGTGCAACAAACTTAATCTTAGCATCAAACGGTGTGTTACGGGTGTTAAAATAAAAGTTTCGGAATTATCGTATCAAAATCTTTCAGGAACTGATCATAGATTTTGGTTTCGGCGACTTCGATGCTAAGAAAAACTAAAACCCTATTTAATAAGTATTTTAAGAGCAATAAACTTAATTCTAGCATTAAATTATGTGTTACGAGTGTTAAAATAAAAGTTTCAGAATTATCGTATCAAAATCTTTTAGGAACCGATCATAGATTCTGGTTTCGGCAGCTTCGTCGCCAAAAAAACTAAAATCCTATTTAATAAATATTTTTAGAGCAACAAACTTACCACTAGCATTAAATGGTATGTTATGAGAGCTAAAATAAAAGTTTCAAATTATCGTATCAAAATCTTTTAGGAAACAATCATAGATTTGGATAAAAAACTAAAACTTAAAACTTATTTAATAAATATTTTAAGAGCAACAAACTTAACCCCAGTATTAAAGGTGTGTTTTGAGTGTTAAAATAAAATTTTTGGAATAATCGTAACCAAATCTTTCAGGAACCGATCATAGATTCTGATTTGGGGCACTTCACCATCAAAAAAACTAAAACCTTATTTAATCAATATTTTAAGAAAAATAAACTTAACTCTAACATTAAACAGTATGTGACGGATGCTAAAATAAAAATTTCGGAATCATTTTATCAAATTAAATTTTGAACTTTATTTGCTATGTGAATGTAATAGTTTGTGAACGTACAAATCTGACATCCATTTTAAAAAGGGGCTAGTTAATTAATGAGGAGACGGACTTGGTGTCGTGTTCCTTTTGAAAATCAATCATTCCGTCTAAATCGGCAAAGGACGTCCGACGCATTCTCCCACATTAATGAATGCGACAGCGTTTTGCTAAACCTACCGAATTCATTTCGGTAGGGTTAGCATTTTACCCATAAATAAGGGTGTCAAATGGATTATCATTTTATGATTCGAATATATTGTTGAACAACTAGTATTTTCTATATATGCGTTCGGTCCGGGACAAATATCGTCTGATGCGGATGGAGTACGTCTAATCAGATGACAGTATCCGTACTAAATATATTTTTTATTTTGTTTTGTTTCGTTTTATATATAGTTTTTCCTTTTTAGTTTCATATGTAACCACACTAAACCTACTCTAATTGTGAGTAAAGTAATGAATGATCAATTTCAAAAGTTACAATTTCAATTTTCAAGTTTCCGAATGAGAGGAAAACCCTCGAGTGAACAGTAATCCTCAAACCCTCCACCTTGCACCATGGAAACCGATACAGATCTGGACCGCCGCACGGAAGAGATCTAGAATCCAACGACCGCAAAGGTCAAGGACAAGCCCCCGTCAGACATAGACACCCTCCCAGCGAAGGTGGGTTCCGATATCCCTGGAAATACCCTGGCTACCAACAATTCAACAAAGCCATCAAGTTTTAAAGAAAAGTTTCTACAAGGGTTGCAAGGTTCTCACCCGCAGGCTCACTTTACAGGTTTGCATTCCAAGCCCATTTCATTAACAGAAGGTGATGTCAAACATGAATTGGTGTCTGGAGTGTCGTCTTTTACATTCTCTGCAAATGTCCATCGTCAAATTACTGAGAATCTAGCTTTCAGCCTCATTTCGAAACCCCTTGGAAGAAGCTTTAACTATCGAACTCTATACCAGAAGCTTATGGATCTTAGGAAGCCACAAGGAAATATACACCTTATGGATCTTGCAGATGGTTATACATTATTGAAGCTTGATGGTAAAACGGATTTCACAAACATTCTAACTGGTGGTCCCTATCAACTTATGGGTCACTACCTCCACTTGCATCCATGGGAAAGGAACTTCAGTACGAAAGAGCAGCAACTCTCATCAGCTGCAATTTGGATTCGCTTACCTGGATTACCTTCGGATTTCTTTCAGCAGGATCTACTGAAAGCCATTGTCTCACCAATTGGGGAGTTTCTCCGAGCGGATGACCATACATTACAGGCAGAGCATGGTCAATATGCAAGGATTGCGATCAAAATTGATTTGAGCAAACCCCTCATTCCTAATCTGCTGATTGATGGTAAGGCCTATGCGGTTCAGTACGAGGACTTATATAACATTTGCTACAAATGTGGTAGGTATGGTCACACCAAAGAAGCATGCCCTTACAGTACGCCCAAGGCATCTCCTCCAATAGCACCGAAAAATACTATTAAGAAACCGATGATCCCTGAGCCAAGTTGCTCTCAAGAAACAGCTAAGTCAAGAGACCCACATTCCACTGCTGGTGATAATCACACCCCAAACCCTAAGTTGGACAGTAGTCTGCTTACCAGTGACAGTCCATCCCTCACAGAGCACGGTCCATGGTTGCTGGCAAACAAGAAAAGCAGAAGACTACAGACTGCCCACACGGCTCCGTCTTACGATCTGTTTAAATATAAAGGGCAACTAGGGGGGAAACAACCAAAACCTCAACAAGCTTTCTCCTATGCTACACCCTCCCGATACCAAGCCCTCAGTGAACATTACCAGGCAGAAGCAGATCAACTAACAATGCAGGATAAAGGCAAGGCAAAGCTCCTTGGTTTTGATTCAGCTAGTTTTATCAATGAGTTTCCGGTTTTTACAAGTGCCAATCATACGAACAAACGGGGTAGAATAAAGGACTCTTCGTCGCAGAACAAACGGGGGACCACAAACCATAAAAGTGTCAAGGTAGGCCAGCAAAAACCAATGTACACCTTTCCAGCTGTGAATTATGATGGCACTGCTTCCGGGTCTTCTATGCCCCATACCCCTACCCTAGACCAACAGGCCTCTAAACAAACTCCCACACCTAGCATAGAGAGACATGAACAGGCATCCACAGAGGCAAACATGGAAGTTGAAAATGCTATCACCCACTCCTCAGTCACGCTCCCACACCGCAATCCCCCTCCAAAGCCAAAGGCCCCTCTAACACATACAGAGAAAGATCCAGATAACTCCATCCCCCCTACGGGTTTCTATGTTGGGCAGTAAGGTAGAGTCAAATTTTGGCCGCACCCAGAATCACCCCTCCCTATGGATCTTACGGAGGATCCACCTCCACAACTCATAGATCCCATGGAGCAGGAGGTTATCGGTGGGGATCTCGAAGCTCTACCGGACCAGTGACTTTATCATTCAGGGAGTCAATTTTTCCATTATCCCCCCTAAAATTTTTTATGTCGATAAATCTGTTTTGCTGGAATTGCCAAGGCATATCCAATACTACTACGTTAGCTACGTTTGACTTTTATGTTCTGACATACAGGATAGATTTGGCCATGATTCTAGAGCCGAAAGTTAGTGGTGAGGAGGCTGATCGTATTATCAAAGCTACCAAATTTCCTTTTTCTCATCGCATAGAAGCTGCAGGATTTTCTGGAGGAATATGGATAATGTGGACGGATGGTATTCAAATCCGAATTTTGGAGAACAATTGGCAATTCTTGCATGTCTGCATATCAGTTCCAAATGGACTGTCTTTCTTTGAATAACAGTATATGGAAGCCCCAAGTAATCACGAGAAGGTCTCTTTGGTCGGATTTGCAAAGGATAGCGAGCAATGTTCAAACACCATGGGTGCTACTAGGAGATTTTAATTCTATCATGCACCTTACTGAGAAGCTTGGGGGGAAACTATCTAAAGGTTGCTCGCGTTTTAGTAACTTCTTGAACACGAATAATCTATTAGACGCAGGCTTCACTAGATCCCAATTCACATGGAGGAGGGGGCTGTGTTTAGAGCGTCTGGATAGGGTGTTGTTAAATGTGCAGGCTGCCAATTATTTCGCAAGTTTATCAGTCCTACACTCTCCAAGAATATCTTCTTACCACTGTGCCCTAATCGTAAATATCCAAGGACCCCAATTTACACCTGAGTGCCCTAAAAGACCTCATTATCTGAGTTGTTGGGAGCTGCATCCGAAGTGGAAAGAATGGTTTTCCTCTGTTTGGTCTCAAGCAGTTTCCTATCAAAAAGCTCTGACAATTTTCTTTCAACAAATCAGTGCCTGGAAAGAAATTTTTGGAGATCTGAATATCAAGAAAAGAAGACTGCTACGGCGACTAGATGGAATTCAGAGCTTGCCACCACACAGATATCACTCGGGCATCACAAAATTGGAAACATATCTAAGGCTACAACTCAAGGAAATACTCTCTCAAGAGTATGATCTCAAGCAACAAAATAAAAAAGCAATATGGGCAGTTCAGGGTGATAGAAATACAAGACAGTTCCATTCAGCCCATCGCTTGAAAAGGTCCTCATTGAAAATACATAAGTTGCAGCTCTCTGATGGTAGTTGGTCCACGGATAAAGTGTGGATAGCTAGGGAGATCACGGTCATTTATCAGGATTTGTACAGAGATAGCTGTTATGCTCCTACTGCAGTCTTCATAGTAATGAATGTATTCCCCGAACTCTCTCTAAAGTGACGAAGATTGCTAGAACAGGAAGTGCATCTGGAGGAAATCAGACAGGCTGCATTTGATATGGACTCCCATAAAGCTTCTGGTCCGGATGGGTTAAATCCTAGCTTCTATCAAGCAAACTGGGAGATCATAACGCCACAAATCCTAAAGATGATACATATGGCCTTTGCAACTGGGAAACTGGACCCCTCCCTCAACAAGGGCGTCATAGTCCTCACTCCAAAAGTCAAGCCGTCAACCCAGGCTACCGACTTTAGGTCGTTCACTCTCATTAATGTGGGTATCAAGATTATCACGAAACTCATTGCCAACAGGATGAGCAAGATTATGACTGAATTAGTGCTCCCCACACAGACAAGCTTCATCAAGGGATGCCATATAGTGGAAAATATAGCCATTGTTCATGAGGCTATCCATGTGATTCAAACAAGTAGAACTCGTAGGAAATGGATGTCATTAAAGATTGATCTCTCTAAAGCATTTGATATGCTTCGGTGGGATTTCATTAAGGAAACTCTGCAGCAAGCTAGATTGCCCCCTGTCTGTTGGACCTCATTATGGACTCACTAACAAGTAGCTCATTACAAGTTTTATGGAATGGAGTACTGGGAGACACCTTCTCCCCACAAAAGGGGGTGCGTCAGGAGGATCCTGTATCACCTTACATATTTGTGTTGTGTATGGAACGACTGTCTCACTTGATTACTGCAATTGTTTCTCAAGGGAAGTGGAAACCGATGCTTTTTGGTGTCCAAGGTCTTCAGCTCTCTCATGTTATGTTTGCATACGACCTGGTTCTCTTTTGCGAAGCTTCTGAACAGCAAGCCAGGGTAGTGCAGGAAGCCCTCCATATATTTTCATCTCACTCTGGTCAGAAAGTTAATGCGGAAAAATCTCGGGTCCTTTTTCCTACAAGTCTAGATGCTTAGGTGGTGACAAGTATCTGTGACATATTAAACATCCCGAAAACAGAGACTTTCGGCACATATTTAGGTATTGAAATGCATCATGGTAGACAGAAACGAAGCCATTTTGCGGGGCTGGTCGGTAAGGTGAAAAACAAAGCCCGAGCTTGGAATCCTACTTGTATATCGATGTCTGGTAGATCAACACTCTGCAAATCCACTCTGGAAAGTCTCCCTACCTATATAATGCAATCGACACTTCTCCCGAAGATGACCTGCACGAAATTAAAGAAGATACAACGGAGTTTTCTTTGGGGTGACAATGATGGCACAAGAAAACCTCATCAGGTGGCATGGGAAACTATATGTCAACCAAAAGATCGTGGAGGACTCGGACATCGGAGAATGAGAGAACACAACATAGAACTGCTGCTCAAACTTGCTTGGGAACTCATATCTCCACAACCTAAACTGTGGAAACTAGTTTTCTTGGCAAAGTACAATCTTGACCAGACTGGCCTTTCAAGAAGCTTCCCTACCAAGAAAGGCTCCCCCCTATGCCAACAGCTTCAACGAGTTTGGAATATTTTCTGCGACGATCTTGCCTGGAAAGTTGGAGATGGCAAAACATGTCGTTTTTGGACGGACAAGTGGCTTCCCTCGGGCACCCTACTGATAACTCAAGTATGCCTTTCTTCCAATTCCATTAATCTTGATGACATGCCTTGCTCTTTTGTGCATCCAACAGGACATCCACAGAATCTTTTGGCTTCCATCTCCAAATGGAGGCTAGTGGACCAGATCATCGATGTTGTCTTCCATCTCCAAACGGAATCTTTTCCACGGCATCCGCTTATGAATAGTTATTAGTAGCCAACTGGAATCAACAATCTCCGATCTGGGGACGAGTGTGGAGGCTACAAATACCCGAGAAAATCAAACTCTTCCTGTGGAAAATCTTACATGGTGCATTGTGGACAAATAGTGAGCAATTCAGGCGCAAAATTGCGGATTCACCAGCATGTCATTTGTGTTCTCACGATGAAACCTTGCTGCACATCCTTCGTGACTGCTATCGGAGTCGTATGGTATGGACTGGAATAGCTGCATCCTTGTCGGTTAACTTCAGGAGCGAGGTACATCCTCAGCTCTGGATTGAACTAAATCTAACCTCTACATTAATGCAGGATGATATCAATTGGCCAAACTGGTTTGCACATACGTGCTGGATCATATGGACAAATAGAAACTCTGAAATTTTTAGGGACTCCAACACGGCGATGTCAAGTCTCAAGACCATAATCATTGCTTTGGTTCGGGAAACTAACTGTGTTTTTCAACTGTCCATAAGAAAATAGGTTCTAGAGCAGGGGATATCCCAAACTGCTCCCACGAGCAATGCCCCTGTACAAGAAGGTCCCCCCCTCACCCACTCTGGTGGCGCATCTTCTCATTCCTTCTCACTCTATACTGATGGAGCTGTCTCGGCAGCCTCTCAGAAGGCAGGCATTGGAGGAGTCATTACTGATCAAGCAGGTTACCAACTCCTATCCTTCTCTCGACGAATCGGCCGATGCAATGTTATCAACGTAGAATTGTTGGCTATACTCCACGGTCTGCAACTAGCATTAGATCACGGATGGAAGTACCTCTCCTGCTACACAGATTCTACTCTAGCATTGGATCTCTTACAGAATAGAGAAATTCCTATTTATGCCCCCCAAATAGTGAGTTGTATTGCCGCGATCTCCAATAGCTTCTCAGGGATCAGATTCAGCTACATTACCCGTCAAAATAACTTCATGGCTGATCATTATGCTAAAGCAAGCCTCACCATTCCTGACTTGGACATGAGGGTGTATGTACGGGAATCTGGATCACTATCATCACCTAGCAGCAATGGCCAACATCTTATAGTGCAAGAATCAGCTCTTCTGACTTCTCGTTATCGACAAATTTTCATTTTTGATCCTCCGTAAAACTCTACGTTTGTAATCCCGACAACCTTTTGCCTCCCCAATATGTAAAACAAAAGTTTCCAAATGAGATAATGCATACATAAACATGATTAAGGAAAAAAATATGATTAAGTAATAATGATACTAGCTTACAAATTCTTTTTTTTTGTGCAAAATATATGGTTTTATTGCAAAAAAGGTATCTGGTGCCAAGCACCTACATGGTCCCCCTAACCCTTCCAACGAAATGACCTAGGATAATATATGCCCACCTCCTTAAAACCTCCCTTCGAGAAACCCCTGACAGGAAAAATCTTAGGGGAGGAAAGAGTATGACGTCCTATATCATCTCTTACAAGATAAAGTTAAGACAAATGAACTATCCAAAGTTGGACTAGTCTGCTATACATGTTGTCTTCTAGAAAAAGAGTGTAGTGAGTCTTTCGGCAACAATGATAGAATTTTCGTTGGTGGATGCTCCAGAATGGTCAAGTTTTTTTTAAGCAAAGTCTTGATTTTTATTGATAGCAAAAGCGATTATACAAAATTGGCCCCGAAAGTGAGCATAGTTTTAAACGTACAATCAGCAAAAGGAAATCAAACATTAGTGTTTCTTGGGGCGCCCTCGCCTGCACTTTGTAGTGGCTTGATGTGGTTCTGTAGTCATCGCTTCCTTGTCCTGGACATGATTTGCACTTTGTTCATGGTGAGGAAGGGCCTGGATAGCCTCCTCTTCTTCTACCTGATCTGCCCAGCTCTTTCTTGGGATGCTCTCGGGGGTTTGTTGTTCAATATCCAAAATCAATTTTTTGTTCGTCGGGGTTGCTTGCTGTGGATGGAGGTCTTGCTATGGAGGTTTCACCATTTCTTGTTTGGCTTGCTATCGAGGTTTCACCATTTCAGTTCTCTTCCATTTGAGCATTGCATTGCATATAGCATTCGCTGCGTCATTCCACGGTGGTTTTTCTTTTCTGTATGCATTCAATTCATGAAATGATTCAATTAGGTCATCGTACAATTCTGTCCAAATGGCCCGTTGTAACTGTCTAATTGCTGGGGCATCATCAGGATCCTGTTTCTCGTTTTGTGATCTTGAAGATATATCAAGATCGGTTGCTGGTTTCTTAGCAGTCAGTGGCTGTACATGGATTGGAGAAGCTATCGATGGGAGTACTGCAATGACAGGAGGTGTTTCAGCTATGGAGATAGACTTCGCATGCTTGACAGTATGTGGCATCACAGCTGTTGCAAAAGCTGTTGGGAGAGGTCCAGAGTGTTGCTCTTCTTGGTCTGCTAGGTGAGTTCCATGTGCTGCTGTAGATGATGGCACTTGCTGCTGGGTATCATCTGCAGCACCAGGACCTTGCTTGCTAAGTGGCTCAGTCTACACCTCCTAAATAGTAGTTTGAACTGCGCCTGGACTTGGATCTTTGGCTGCCATAAGCAGCAGAGCTGCAGGGGTGGTGATATCAACAGCCAAGGTATTTGCTGCAACCAATGTAGCAGCAAACAATCCCTTAGCTGCAGTATCGCCCAAACCAGTGACATCAAAATTAGAAGCATCTTGAGGGCAAGCAGCAGCGAAGCTATTTGCCTTATCTAGTACATTTTTTCTCACAGCCGCAGTGTGCTCAACCTGTTGCTGTAAAGCTGGCCATCCAGCAGTTATTTTTTTCTGTTGGAACCTATAGCCCAGACATTCTTACTAACGGTCATTTCTTCATCAGCTTTGATCGTAAAGGTTTCCAAATTTGTCTCTATCTTCAGCACATTATGTACCAATAGCTTGGATGAAGTTAGAATGAGCTCCCTACCATATTGCATTTCTGACTTGTCAATGGTTTTCTCATCCACTTTAAGGACCGTGCCTAGCTTAAAACAAGTTTCTATGAAGAAATGAGAATACCAGCAATGCAGGGGAGCCCCTTGACTCTCACCCAAGCTGGCCTCATCAATTTTCCATCTATGAACTTCCAAGGCCTCAAGTTATGTACACATAAAAGATTTGCAGTATTCATATCAGATAACATACGCAGTTGGTCCTCTGTTGTTCTCAATCTAAGCAATACTTCTCCTCCTTCCAATCTAACTACAGTCGCTTCTGCATAACCTTGTTCTTCCATAATCCTTCCCATTGAAGTAATGTGAAGAATTGGTGATGGGAAACAAACTAAGCAATTATCTAACCAGGAGGTCTCTTCCAGCGTTGGAGAAAAGGTCATCACCATTGCAGGTTCCACACTCTCCTCATTTTTTCCATTCGGTATCAGCAGGCCAGGATTTTTCATATTTTCACAGCCTACTACTGGATTAAACTTTTGACGGATAGACATTGCCTCATTCGCAACCAAGGGTTTTGCTCTATTCACAAACAATTGAACTGATTCTACTCTGATGCCATTCACCTTGCTGATGATGGTTTCTAAATTTGTACTCTGCACAAAACGAACAAAGCAATATCTTTTTCCACTAACCACCATTCGTGGTATGAAAACATCACTCACATGCGCATATGAATCAAAGGATTGCCACAAGTCCTGAGCTTTCCAATTTGCAAGATAATTTGCCACATACAGAGATATTGAGCTTGAACGAAGATGTTCAATGAATGCAGGGAATTTTCTCATTTTACCTGCATCTGTGTTTTTTGCCTGAGGGTATTGCTGAACTTCTGATTTGGGGAGTGGCCCAGAAGAGATCACTATTGGGTCAATTGCTGCCAGCGCAATGGCCGAATTCCTGCTAGACTCGCATACCAAATTTGCGACAGAGGAATTCGTGACAGTGGAGTTCGTAGCAGAGGGAGCCGCGACAGAGGCTGTTCCGGCCAGGTCTGTAGGATTTGGTTGTCCTTCAGTGGTGATGAGGGAGGGCGCCGGTGCTGGCTGTGTGGCTGGCGCAAAGGCGACGGCCATTAGTGCCATCGCTTGAACCCTAGAGGGGCGGTGGCCATCGGTCGCTATTCATTAAAATTCAAGCCATAATTTGTGCGTTATCCGAGTCATTGCTTCAGAATGGTCAAGTTTCCATGCAGCTGCTGAGTCCCCTTCTTTGCCTAAACATCGGCACCTGGTTCACTTCTCTATAGCAGTGACTGATTTTGCAGCAGAGAAACCTTGACTTGAGGTCTAGAATGTGCTTGATGATGTGCCTTGTTCTCCAAGGTTCTGCTTCGACCTGCAAGAGACTGTGTACTAAAAGCATAGAATCAGTATTAACTTCTAGTGATAAATATGTTCTATCCAGTGTTATCTCCAATCCAATCCGAACTGCAGCGGCTTCAGCTTCCAATGGAGTTTCAGATCGAACCTATGAGAAAAAAGATAGAAGATGAACTCCCATTGCATTCCTGAAAATGCCGCCAATTCCAGCTGAGGAAGGTGTGGCACTCCCATCAACATTTAGTTTCATAATCTGCTCATTTGGAGGCTCCCAAAATATGGTACAAGAGAGGGTAGTTGGAGCCTGAGGAAGCAATATACCGAGGGTTCTTAAGGCCTGTTTCTTTTGGTCGTTCTGCGGAGCATAATATGGTAGGAGATGGCATCAGAAGCCTTTTTATTTGCATATGTCTGATTGTTGGACTTACTGGAGCACTAGACAAAATGCATTCGCTGCTGCTTGGAAGAATTGAACCAGGAGTTGTCTCGGTTGCCCAAGGATTCCAAATTTAAATCCACATGTGGCCTATCTCATCACGGGGGGGTGAGTTTATTTAGCTTACATCCTCGGCCAAGGTACGCGAGGCTATTACTCTTTCGGTACTGATGATGTGCTGTATTTGAAATCTGGCTAGTGGATTAGAGAATTCTGACTGTCCTTGTCAAAGTGTTGCTCCTCTATGACGTCACGTAACATTAAACTCTCTATGTTTTCTTGAGTTGAAACACAAGTAGCGCACTTTGACTGAAGGAGACAAATGCAAGATGGAGCTCATTCAAAGGCCAGAAAGGATGTTGCAGGTTAGATGACAGAACTGTGATGCAGAGTTCAATGAGTTCATCCCAAAAACGAAGGAACGCAGAGATGGAAATAAGTACTACTGCTCGCTCTATTGGATGGACTGCTTGTAAGCTCGATTGTAGGTCTTCTGCATGAATGTACCATTAGCAGCTGAGTCCACGTCCCTTCGGGTATTGTTATCCAAGACAAAATAAAAGGCTTGAATCTGCGTCCTGTGCATCAACCCATGGTTTGATCAACTCCTTATAAGACCCTTGAACCTCTCCCACACTTCATAGATATTTTCTTGAGTTCTCTACCTAGAAGTATGAATTCCATTCATAATCCATGCAGTTCTGCTTGGGGGAAATAAATGAGTGAGGAAAGCTTTCCTCAACTCCTCCCAAGTACAGATAGAATCTAGTAGGAGACTATAGAGCCACTCTCTAGCTCTATCTTTAAAAAAGAACGGGAATAACCTCAATCTGATTGCTTCCTGGTATCTTCACTATGTCACAAATCTCCAAAAATGCCTCCACATGTGTGTTAGGATTGCTAGATTCAGCCCCTACAAAAGTGGAATGAGACTACATAAGCTAAATGGTTGGCTTGAGTTCAAAGTTGTGTGTCACCATAGGGGTCTTCGGATTGCAGGTGCAATCTCCATGGCTTTCGGCATGTCAAAGGACTCAATATATCTATCATCATCATGAGTATGAGATCTCGATTCTCCATAGCTTCCGAATGATCAAAAACTTGCTGAAAATTGGCTTCTTCTTCCGTGGAATCAGAATTAGAATGAATAACTTCCTCTTGCAAATTAAGCTCAAATTTGTCAGCTCTCCTCACAGCCCTCAACTCTCTAACTACGTGCTTGATCAAGTGAGTTATGAGCTGCACCAAGTGGCTATCTTATATACTACCTACACAAACCAAATAGAGAAGTGAGTCAAAAGACAACAAAAGTGAAACAATAAATGGGTAACAAAGAAATGTAATTGCAAATTAAGCATGTAAAGGGGCGCTACTCCCCGGTAACGGTGCCAAAAACTGGATGGGTATGAGCTCGTACAAGTACACACGATCTCAAGTAGTAACTTTACGTGCAAGTAAAGGTCATCCCCCAAAGAAGTAGGTCCTAAACATACATCAATCTACAACCAATTTCAAGGTAACCAAACATAGTGTGTTTGAATTACAAACTACTAAACAGAATCATAAACTAAGTGCGAATGCAAACTAGACAAGTTTAAATCATGTGTGTCACGACAATTGTTCCAAACAAGGTAAAGTAACAAGGGTTGATCACAATCAAGGGAGAGAAGCAACTCAAGACCTAGGTATATTTCTTAACTATGTATTCATGCATCATTACTCGTAACCAATGTCTAACTCAACCTATCTAGAACTCACGATCAAGACACTTGCTACTCTAGACATACACATGAGGAAATCATCAATCTCAAACTTTATGTGGCACCATAAGTTAGGGTTAAAGATCTCAAGGACGATGGTGTTAGTGTGCCTTGGGTCAAACTTGCACATTCACAATGAAAACAAGCACATTCACAATGAAAACAAGCACATTCATTCATAGAAGGAAAGTTAAGACATTATATCCGAATTCATAGATTCAGCTCAACCAAGCCTTGAGCTTAAGAAAGTTAGCTCATGCTTCCCAAAACAAGCCGAATGTGAAGCCATGACACCCGTGGAAATCTGCTTCCAAGAATTCTTTCGGTCAGAGCTCCAAATGACTCATCTTGCTTGAATTGCTCGCAACTCCTCTCTTGCCACCTCAAATGTGATTGTGTAAAAATGCAAGTTGTAGAGGACTTCAAGGGTTACACGCCTGTTATAGCCAAATCTTCCTAGTGGTTTGAGAGATATGGCCATTGGAAGGGGCTGCATTGTCTTTTTATCTTCATTACCCAAAATTGCAAGACAGGCTTTTTGTGGTTATTGGCCCATTCCTAAACTACATTGTTTTTGTCCCCTTGACTCTTGTAGGTCCATGTGAGGCCGAATAGTGTGTAAAATGTGGTGGGATTGTGTATCACATGACCAAATGTTGTATTTCTTCAACCTAGAATATTTGAACACCAATTAGGTCAAAACATAAGTGTTTAGGGCATAATGTAATGAAAAGTAGTATGCTAAATAAGCTCAAAACATGGTTAAATGTGAGTTTATCACCAGAATTCTTGACATCAGTTTATACGCACTGTTGATTAGTGATATAGGCCTATGGTGCTTGTGACAGGTTGCTTTATCTTTTTTTGCTGCTAAATTTTTGAATATTGCGGTCAATCCAACAGCAATCTCGCCTGTATCAAAGATCTCATATAGGAAAGCTTTGTAATTTGGTCCGAAAATGGTCGAATACTTCTTAATAAAGGAGAAATTGAGGCCATCCGGGCAGCACTATTGTCTCCCTTACAGTTTGAAAGGGCTAGCTCAATTTCAACATCTTTAAATCTAGCAGTGAGTGTTCTATTGTTAACTTTTATCTATTTCTCAAATGCAGGAAGTCGCAATCATGGTTTGAAAGGGAATTCATATAAAAACCTGCAATAGAAGTGAACTCATAAGCCTTCTTTCACCTCTGCTACTTCCTCAACCCAATGTTCTCCAAAGTTCAGCACCTTGAAATACATTTGGTACCGTCCTTCTTACAGCCACATGATAAAACTTTGATTTTGCTTCTGCCTCCTTGATCCATGTCAAACTTGATTTGGGTGCTATGACTGATGTTTGATGCCCCTGCAATTGTTTTAGTCCAGACCAAACATTTTTCTTTTTTCCACTTCTTTATTAGTGAGTTGTCCAGTTGATAGTTGTGAAATTATATTCTGTGCATCTTTTATTCTCCGACTGACATCTCCATTTACCTCCTAATTCTATTTTCACTTGCATCTGTATTATTTTGATTTTTTCTTATAGGATGCTTCCTTTAGGTCCAATATTCCGAGGAACTGTCCATTCCTTTTTCACAACTTCTGCTAGGGATTGTTGTTCTAGCCATAAATCATACATTCTAAATGGCTTTGGACCCCAATTTTTACTTTATGTAGCAAGTGATATAGGACAATGATTAGAGAGTTGTCTGTCCTGGGTAGTTTGAATCAGTGTTGGTCATTGTTGAGACCAAGCTCCACTTATAACATAATGATCGAGTCTTCTTGCCCTTGATCATCAGGCTTGAACCATGTGTAATCTACTTTGGTAAGTGGGATATCTATTAAACAAGTGTCTTCTACAAGCTGTGAGAAACTTAGAGCCTCTGCTGCTATGTAGCAAGATAATCCTGCTCTTTCCGTGCCTGATCTTACTGAGTTAAAATAGCCCATAATGCATACTTTCTCATATGAATTTGATCCTTATTTACTCTGATCTCTTCCCATAATGCTTTATTTCGGGAATAAAAACATGATGAATACACACTAATGAGCACTATTTCACGTCTTTCATAAGTTCCTTTCACTGCAAGTGCTTGCGAAAATTCCCAGGATAATATTTTTGAACCAGATTTGGTTCCACATTATTAGGATGCCACCTGCTGCTCTAATTGACCTTACGTATAGTCACACTCGCCTTTGTCCCACATTTCTCTCACCATATGTCTAGTTACTTCCTATAACTTTGTTTCTTGAACAATCATTATGTGCATTTTGTTTTTGCTTATAAAATTTCCGAGTAACTATTTCTTTGTTGGGCTCCCTAGACCTCGAATATTCCAACAGCAAGTGTTCATAATACTTGGTTGACTTCTGCTACCTGGATCTCATTTTCTTTTTCAGATTGCTCCCTATCTCATATGCTCATGATCACAAGATTTTGTACGGTTTTAGCCTCATTTTTAGCAAAATCAATGCCTATACGGTGTCCATATGCAACAATTTCTAGTGCCTCTTGCTCAATAGACTTCCATGCAACCCAGTTTCCTTTCTTTTTATATTTTTTAATTTGTGCCGCATATTGCAATTCAATATGTTTAAGCACTACTTGGACTTTTTTCATTAAGTTTCAACCATCATCTTCTATCATTCGCTGCTTGTCAGTATCTATGATGGCAACTTCGTTATTGCTGTCCTCTGGATTTTCTTGCTCATTTTCTTACACATTTATCTACATTAGATTGTTCTCCCTCACATCGTCTCAGGTTGAGACTGCATGCTGTATGGTATTACATTGCTTTCAGTTCCCGTTTGCAGAATTTTTGGTTCATCCGAATTTTGTCTCTTCAAGATAGTGTTGGGAGTTTTAATTTCTGCCATCGGATTAATTGGAGTATGACCTCCTTTTTCAACCATATTTTCATCAGTTTTGTTGGATGTTTGGCCCCCACTCCATTGCCTCTTATGAGGGCTTGGCATACATTTTTCCACTGTCTGTTTGACCATCTGTTTTACAACCTGCACACTTTGTTGGATGGCAGGCCAGTTCTCATCTTTGAGGCCTAATGTGGAGGATTCCCCAATCAGTCTCAATGGCGCAAACATATTCCTTCTGGTACCATTTTGAGCTGATGTCATCGGTTCTTTCACAAATCGATGGTGTTGTTCTTTAAAAGTTTGTGAATTTTCTCCCAACTTGATTTCCTCATTCATCTTTTGCTCAGGCAACCTCTGGTGTCCACAAGTTAGACATCTGGCAGATTTTTATATGATAAGAACAATTATGTATTCCTTTCTACGTCAACTTGTGTAATGAAATGTCTTAAGAGCTCTCCCTGGACAAGAAATGAGACGCTATTTCAAATGATCTATTGTACAAGTAGTATGCCCAGTGTTGCTGAATTGAACTATATCACAATTGAAAAGAAGATGCTTGCTGTGATCTTTTCCTTCAACAAGTTCAGTCCATACATTTTGGGTAGCAGAGTTGTAGTGTATTCTGATCATGCTGCTATTAGATATTTGATGAGCAAGAAGGATGCCAAGCCAAGAATTATCATGTGGGTCCTTTTGAAACAAGAGTTTGATACGGAGATAAGAGACTAGAAAGGAGTGGGGAATGTGGTAGATGACCATCTTTCAAGGCTCGAAGACAGTACTTCAGCTATTCTAACATCTGCTCCTATCCTGCATTCATTTCCTGATGAGAATGTATTTTCTGTCTCAACTAGACAAGTTGCTGGTATGCTGATTTTGTTAGTTACTTATCTTGTAACATACTTCCAATTTGCAGCAACCAACAGACAAAGAAGTTCATTGATGACCTAAAGAACTACTTCCTTGAAGAGCCATTCCTATACAGGATATGTTCTGACCTGATGATTAGGATATGTGTTCTTGAGGAGGAGATGAATTCCATTCTCCATCACTGCCATTCCTTGGAGTGTGGAGGACATTTTGAAAGCCAGGCATGAACATGCTGCAGTGTGGATTTTTTTGGCCATCTCTATTCAAGGATGCTCATAAGTTTGTCCAAGCTTGTGCGAGATGTTAAAGAGTGAGAAATCGTTTAAGAAAGAATGAGATGCTCCATGTTGGGATTCTGGAGGTTGAGTTATTGATGCTTTGGGCATAGACGTCATGGGACCTTTCACCCCAAGTCAAGGGCAGCTCTACATTTTAGTTGCAGTGGATTATGTTTTAAGATGGGTGGTAGCTATCCCCACCCTTTCAAATGATGTTGCTGTGGTGATCAAGTTCTTGAAGAAGAACATCTTTGCATGATTTAGAACTCCTAGATACATCATCAGTGATGGTGGATCACACTTTTGCAATAGGTTGTTTGAGAACTTGCTAGTCAAGTATGGATTGAAGCACAAGGTGTCTCTCCCCTATCACCCTTAGACTAATGGCTTAGCTGAGCTTTCCAATAGGGAGATCAAGCTGATTTTGGAGAAGACAGTGGGGATTTCAAGGAAGGATTGGGCAATGAGGCTTTCTTATACCCTATGGGCATACACGACTACATACAAGACTCCCATTGGCACTTCACCCTTCAGGCTTGTCAATGGCAATAAGCCCTGTCACCTCCCTGTGGAGTTCGAGCACAATGCATATTGGGCTATTAAACACTTGAACATGGATTTACCCGAGGTTGGAGCTAAAAGGATGACCCAACTATCTGAGTTGGATGAACTTCAGCATGATGCTTATGAGAGATCCAGAATTTACAAAGAAAGGACTAAGATCGTACATGACAAAAACATCAACATCAGAACCTACTAGAAGGATTACTATGCATCTACTGCAGACTTACCCAACCTATGGAGGAACTGAACTTAGTACCTTGTGCACACGTAGATGCATTCTTGGAGATATATGACACCATTAAGATCCAGGGGGCTAATCAAGAATCCATACGGTTGAAGTTGTTTCCCTTTTCTCTGAAGGATAGAGCAAAGGAGTGGCTTTACAGTATGCCACCTGATTCTATTACAACTTGGGATTAACTGAGAAAAGCTTTCCTTACCCACTTCTTCACACCTTCAAGGACTGCCCGACTACTGACTGAGATCCAATCTTTCAAGCAAAGACCGAAGGAGAACATATATGAAGTGTGGGAAATATTCAAAGGATTGCTCAGAAGTTGCCCTAACCATGGTCTTCCACATTAGAGATAGATCCAAGCCTTATACTTTTGCTTGGATCATATTACTCGTAGGGATGTTGATTCTGCTGCTAATGGTGTGTTTATGCAAAAGACTATGCCCTGTTGGAGACTTTATCCCAAAACTGATACAAGTGGCCTGTGGAGAGGCAGAATCTGAGGAAAGTGTTGAGTTTGAACCAAGGATATACCCTTGCAGTAGCCATCACTGCCTTGACAGGCAAAGTTGAGCAGTTGCTGCCTATTGCCAAGATTCACAAACCTCCACAAGTATTTGTTGTGCATACACCTACATGTGAGACATGTGGAGGAGGTTACCATTCAAGCAATCATCCAGATGCACCTCAAGTTGACCTAGAACAGCAAAGGTGGAACCATGGAGGATATCAGGGACCTTCTGGGGATTATCAGGACCCGAATTTTCGCAAGAAGGATGTCCCTGGATTAAGTTGGAGCAACCCTCAGGGTGCTCTAATCTCTCACTTGTTGCAAGCCCCTAAACATCACTATTCTCAAACCACTAATGCAGCAAGAGGGAAGGAAGAAGAATGGATGGCTTCTTAGACAGTAATGAATCAAAAGAATGGACTCTTGTGACTGACATGCCACTTCAAGGTTGATACCCAAGCTACAATGAAGAAGCTGTAGAGTGCAATTGTGCAGATTGCTACGCATCTGCAAGAGAAACCGAAAGGAGTACTACCCAGTTGCACAGAGAACAACCTTAAGGACAATTATCATGCCATCATCCGGGGGGGGGGGGGAAGAGAAGATGGAAGTGACTCAATCACCTCTGTGGTGATTTTGAAAACTGAAGAAGAGCAAGTGGAAGTTGAAATTGGGAGCACTATTCAGTTAACTACAGAATGTTAAGATGTTCTTAGGAAAAGAACACCTTCAAAGCTAGCTAATTCAGGGAGTATCATCATCCATTGTTCTGTAGGAGATTTCTATTTTGATAGGGCATTATGTGATTTAGGTTCAAGTATAAATTTAATGCCTTACTCTCTTGTGCATTAACTTGGTTTGAAGGAACCTACACCCACAGAAGCACACTCCAATTGATAGACAAGTCTTGCAAGAAACCAAGAGGAGTAATAGAAGATGTGATGGGAAGAGTTGACAAACTGGACTTTCTGGTGGATTTTATGGTAATAGATATGGAGGAAGACCCGAGGATTTGATGGGAACAATATCCAATGCACCTATATGCAAGTATACATAGCTATACAAGTAGTAAATCCTTGGCAAGCAAAGGTTCTCTCCCAAGGGAGTAGGTCTAAGACATGCTTGTTCAAATACATTCTCAGAGTAACCACAATGATTTTGAGTCATCACTACACTAATCAGGCTAAAATGAAACTAAAGCAACTAAACATAGCTGAGCATATCCCAATGTGATCCTCAAACATCCAAATATCTAAAACTTAAGCAATACAATGAAATGATCCGCGACTTCCAAAGGGGAAATCTCAAGTGATCCGAGAGTTCAAGACAACAATCATACAATATCCGAAGGTTACAATGATAAAAGAAGGTGCTCGAGGCTTTGGTAAATCACCTTCCTATGTACTCATGCCATAATTAACTAATCTAGTGCCTAGTGTACCTATCTTTGCATCACGGACTACAATGCAACCAAGAGCTTTTGGGTCAGTCACTTGGCTACTCTAGACCTCTACGCGAGGATTTCATTGATCTTAACCTCTACCAGACATGTTGGTGACATAGAGTGTAATAGAACTATCCCTATTATGACACTACAAGTTAGGGGTGCTCTACACTAAGGACGGTAGTGTGTGTGCCCTATCTAGGAGCTAGATCTTGTGAGCTTGTTTCCAATCTAACTCACCTAAATGGAGTGTAAATTTGGGCCCTAACCACACCCAAGTGATAAACAAGCACACCCATACAAATCAAAGTAAACTAGAACACTTTTATAAACTACATAGGCATGATTCCATAAGGAGACTCAACCATGCCTTGAGCTACAAAGTTTAGCTCATGGTTAGAGCTAAAACATCCAAAAACAACAATCCAATACAAGATAAAGCCATAAAAACAAAGTGGAAGGTAGAAACGGTGGCCCTTTCACTATCAGAAGAATGAAGCTCTTGCACTTGTTCGTCGCTGCTCCTGGAGTCCACTACTTCTGTCCGTCTCTTGCCGCTGTTCTCTCGACTCTCGCTCGCTAGGGCATCCAAATTGAGTCAATTACACACGGGCCCCTTTAGTTTTCGCACGGGACTCTCACAATTTACACAAGGACCTTTCGGACATTGCTCCAATTTGCATAGTTTGCAAAGTCGCATTCAAAAGTGCAAGTTCATGGTGCCGAATCTCGATCAAGTGTAAAGAGAACTTGTTCACAAGCTCTATGGCTAGTACCAAATGCAATTTACCTACATGACCTCCAAGCCATTCATGAAATATCAGTTGCGGATGGGGTGCATCTGTCTTTACTCGTGATATGTATCAAGGATGATGTAACAGCTTTCATTAAGCCAAAGGACTACTTCCTTTCAAACCTATGAAGAACTTAGCCATGCTTCCCACATATGCATAAATATTACATCAATATCCACAATTAGGGCATACCAAGGTTGCAATCAACAATGGGGTTGAACAATGAGCTGAATAGAAGCTTACCAAACGAAAAATTTGGCTTAAATGTAAGAACAATGTCACTATGCTGCTTGCATGTGTATGCTTCACCCTAAATGACCCCTCCACACTTAAACTCATGCATGTCCTCATGTATGTGCTGAAATCATAGAATTTATATAAGCTTAGGGATGAAGCAATACAACCTGGGGGTTCTTGAAGCTTGACATGTGAGCTTGCTATTTCACTTCCATCCCAGAGTTGCACCTTGGAATTTGGTTTGGGATATGATGCTAGGAGCTTCCTTCTTCACTTCTTGGGGTGAATTTTCATCAAATGGTTGCACCTTCTCAAAAAGAGACAAGGTAAACTACAAAAGCAATAAAAGAAAACAAAAGGATACTTGACTTGGTTTACCTCCCAAGAAGCTCTAAGTTTATAGTCTCTAGATAGACTTCTTTTTCTTTGATCACTCGAGGAAGTAGAACACCTCCACTCGTTTGTTGAGATCTTGAGGAGTTGTGTAAAGCTTCAACTTATGGCCATTAACCTTGAGGGGTTTCTCCCCTCCGCACTTGATCTCTACACCACCATAAGGATGAACCTTGACAACTTCATAAGGTCCAATCCGCCTGCTCCTCAGCTTGCCAGGAAAGAACCTCTACTTGGTGTTGAACAAAAGGACTTGTTGCCCCACCTCAAATGACCTACGGTTGATGTGTGCATCATGCCACTTCTTGGTCCTTTCTTTGTAGATCCTTGAACTTTCATAGGCATCCAACCGTTGCTCATCCAACTCAGACAATTGGAGCAACCTATTAGTTCCTGCTGCAGAAGGGTCCATGTTTAGAGTTTTGATGGCCCAATAGGCTTTATGCTCCAACTCCACAGGGAGATGGCAAACCTTCCCATATAGCAGCCTGAAGGAGGAAGCTCCAATTGGTGTCTTCTAGGCAGTCCTGTAGGCCCATAGAGCATCTTAAAATCTCCTTGCCCAATTCTTCCTTGATGGACTAACAGTCTTCTCCAAGATGAGTTTAATCTCCCTGTTGGTGAGCTCAGCTTGTCCATTCGTTAGGGGGTGATAGGGATTGGATCTCTTATGCTTGACTCCATACTTGATAAGTAAGTTGAGCCCCCAATCCCTGTCACCCCCAAACGAATGGACAAGCTGAGCTCACCAACAGGGAGATTAATCTCGTCTTGGAGAAGATGGTTGGTCCATCAAGGAAGGATTGGGCCATGAGATTGCCAGATGCTCTATGGGCCTACACGACTGCCTACAAGACACCAATTGGAGCTTCCCCCTTCAGGTTGTTGTTTGGAAAGGCTTGCCATCGCCCTGTGGAGTTGGAGCACAAAGCCAATTGGGCCATCAAAACTCTAAACATGGATCCTTCAGCCACAGGAACTAATAGGTTGCTCTAATTGTCTGAGTTGGATGAGCTACGGTTGGATGCATATGAAAGTTCTAGGATCTACAAAGAAAAGACCAAGAAGTGGCATGACCAACCAGCTAGTCCTTTTGTTCAACACCAGGTTGAGGTTCTTTCCTGGTAAGCTGAGGAGTCGGTGGATTGGTCCTTATGAAGTTGTCAAGGTTCATCCCTATGGTGCTGTAGAGATCAAGTGTGGAGGGGAGGAACCC
>JAOYMZ010001039.1:0-25258 GCA_025802335.1 Pinguicula primuliflora | reverse complement strand
GGCTCTGACGTTACGTATAAACCCAACCAAAAGAGCAATCATTATAAAAAAATTATTCAGCCGACCCTAAATAGTTTGCTCACGCGTGTATCTTCCGACCATACGTGATTTACATGTATTGGTTCGGAACGGTGCGCTATTCTGCACACTTTCCTATTTTCAAATGAAATGACTCACTTGCCACTTTCTGCCTACTCCTATAGGCTATATGTGTCTTTTCGACTCCATAAACGCCATTTGCTGCAAAACATCACCACACACATAAATGACATAATCAAGATGTCTGCACACTAAAATTCTTCTTCATCCGTTATGGACGGCGAACTAGAGGTAAACAGCCTAAGATGATTTTTCATTCAATTACTGCTGAAGGAATGATCATGAGTGAATCGATCCAAGTTGGTTCAGTCATTGAGAAGGTACCCCTAGATGGGTAAACTTCAAGAACTATCTCAAGTTGAAGAGAAATGAAATGATCATGGAAGATCTAGTGTTGAGACTTTGGATTGAAGAAGACAATAAGGTCTTTGATAAAAAGACTTTAGATTCTGTCAATGTCAATGTTGCCAAAGTCAATGTGGTTGAGCATGACAATGGCAAGTATAAGAAGTCGAATTATGGGTCTAAAATGGGACCGAAAGGAGGATTTGTGAAGAAACCCAAGTTTCTTGGTAAATGTCACAATTGTGACAAGGTTGGTCACAAGGCATCTGATTGCATAGTGCCTAAAGGAAGAGCATAGATCACCATGAAGGATGAATCTGAAGTACACTTGTGTGTTATGATCTCTGAGGTAAACATGGTGGATATTAATCCAAAAGCTTGGCACCTAGATAATGGAGTCACGAGGCATCTATGTGGGATCGAGACTGCTTTCTTCGAGTAAACCATGAAAATTGGAGGAAAGGTCTATATGGGGAACCATACCTCTTCTGATGTTGAGGGAATTGGAAGTATTTTCCTTAAAATGACTTTGGGAAAAAAACTCAAGTTGTATAATGTACTATATGTACCTGACTGGAGAAGGAATCTAATTTCCGGGATACTATTGAGTCAACATGAATTCAAGATGGTGTTGGAGTTCAACAAACTTGTTCTGTCTAAATAAAGTATTTTTGTTGGAAAAGAGTATGTGTTTGATGACAACGTGTGTACGATGAACGTAATAGTGGTTAAGACTCAAGCTAATGGAAATGCTACTACTTCTTCTGTCTACATGATTGAGTCATCTAATCTATGACACTGTAGATTGGAATATGGTAATTATGATACATTGCATAAATTAATTAAACTCAGTCACACACCAGAATTCAATATAGATTCCAAACACGAGTGTGAGACTTGTGTAGAGGCAAAAATGACAAGATCATCGTTCCAATCAGTTGAAAAGAAAATTGAATGCTTGGAACTAATTCACATTGATGTACGTGACTTAAAATTTGTTCAGCGAATGGGTAGTAACAAATACTTCGTTACTTTCATCGATGACAGACAATACACGGTATTGCTATGTTTATTTGATAAAAAGTAAAGATGAGACTATGGAGAAATTTGTTCTCTATAAGCAAGAAGTAGAAAATCAATTTAATAAGAAAAATAAGATGATTCAGAGTGATCGTTGTGATAAATATGTAGAATCATTTTGTGCATTTTGTGCACAACATGAAATAATTCACAAGGTCACTGCCCATTATTCCCCACAATCCAATGGGATTGTCGAAAGGAAAAATAGAACCCTGAAAGAAGTGATGAACTCAATGTAGATCAGTTCAGATCTAGCACGGAACATGTAGGGGAAAACTCTGCTCAAATTACCTTTTAAATAAGGTACCCTACAAGAAAGTCGAAAAGACACCTTATGAATTTTGAAATGGAAGAAAGTCTTCCTACAAGTACTTAAAAGTGTGGAGGTGCCTTGCTAAGATTGCAACACCGTTAGCAAAGAACATCACAATAGGTCCTAAAATAGTAGACTGTATTTTAATTGGATACACACATCATAGTAGTACATATCGATTTCTTGTGTATGAATCTCAAAATTCTGATATCCATAAGAACACAATAATGAAATCAAGAAGTACTTTATTCTTTAAGGATGTATTTCCATATAAATCCAATAAAGTTGCAGCAAGTTCTTCAAAAGAAATCTTGGATGACATTGGTCAAGAAGATAATGAAGAAGCTATAGAAACTCAGCAATAGTACAGACATAGTAAAAGGACAAAAGTAGGAAGATTTTTTGAATCAGATTTTATAACCTATATGGTTGAGGAATGAGGATGAACTTAGAACCTACAAAGAAACTGTAAATTCTAAAGAAGGTCTTTTATGGAAAGAAGCCATAAAAGGAAAAATTGATTCCATTATATATAACCATACTTGGGAACTGGTGGACCTCCCCCAGGGATGTAAACCATTAAGTTCTAATTGGATTTTCAAACGAAAAATGAAAACAAATGGAACAATTGAAAAGCATAAGACCCGACTTGTGATCAAAGGATACAAGCAACAAGAAGACTATGATTACTTTGATACTTATTCTTCAATGTCGAGGATAAATTCAATAAGATGACAATTATTGCATTGCGAAATCTAGAAGTCCATCAAATGGATTTAAAAACTGCTTTTTTTAATGGAGATCTTGTGAAAAATGTATATGGAACAACTTGAGGATTATGTAGCTCCTGGACAAGAAAAGAAAGTTTGTAAACTTGTGAAGTCATTGTGTGGACTTAAACAAGCACCCAAGCAGTGACATAAGAAATTTGATCATGTTATGATGACAAATGGGTACAAGATCAATGAGTGTGATAATTGTGTTTACGTAAAAACTACAGAACATGGATATGTGATCCTGTGTCTATATGTATATGACATACTGGTTGTGGACAACAATGATCTAATGGTAAAATGTACCAAACACCTGCTGAACTCAAAGTTTGACATGAAAGATATGGGTTTGGTAGATTTAATTTTAGGGATTAAAATTATGATATCACCAAGTGGTGTCATATTAAGCAGTCACACTTTATTGATAAGATTCTTGACAAATTTAATAAGGATGACTCTAGCTTGGCTAGAACTCCAATTGATACAAGTCAACATTTGTTAAAGAATAAAGAAGAGTGCATTGCTCAAATAGAATATATTAGAGTGATAGATAGTCTTATGTACTTAATGAATTGAGACCAGACATTGCCTATATTGTTGGTGTATTGAGCAGATTCACGAGTAATTCTGGAAGTAATCATTAGAATGCGATCACAAGGGTACTGAGGTATCTAAGATATACTCGTGATTATGTGCTATATTATACCAGAAATCCCTATGTATTAGAAGGATACATTAATGCAAGTTGGATCTTTAATATATAAGAATCCAAAGCCGCAAGTGGATATATTTTTACTATTGAAGGCGAGTGATTTCTTGAAAATCAGCTAAACAAATCGTGATAACCAGATCCACGATAGAATCTGAATTTATGACATTAGATAAATGTAGCGAAGAGACTGAATGGTTACGCAATTTTTGGAAGATATTCTAGATTGACCAAGACCGGTACCAGCAATATATATACATTGTGATAACCAATCTACAATTGGTAGAGCCTACAATGTGTTATATAACAAAAAATCGAGATGTCGTCGACATAATTTCTTTAGACAACTGATCTCAACTAGAGTTAGCACTAGAGACTTTGTGAAGTCAAAGGATAACTTAGTGGATCCGCTAATCAAAGAGTTAAATAGAGATCAAGTTGAAAAGATATCGATAGGAATGAATTTAAAGCCCATTGAACGATAAGGTTGATGCAAAGAAACCCCAACCTAATTGACTGGAGATCTTAAGATTTAGGTTTAAAGGGACAACCTACCTGTGACAACTTTGGTAGTCACTGTCGAGATAAATTTGAATGTGTCGAAGTAAACTCGAATTCGTCGAGGTAAACTCGAAAATCCATTCCTGATGACAAACAGTGATATTCGCAGGAAAGATTAAGTAATTTGGCTATTAATGATTCTTATGCATCGAAAATCTAAGGGGAATTTTCCGAGCGGAGTTATGTGATTTATTCTTAATTAGGAGATCACCTATATGTGAGAGAAGAGGGTTCGCTTCAAAGAAGAATTGTGTGGGGGCTAATTCTATAAAAACTCTAGCAGAACCAGGCAGATATTCAGGGCCAAAATGGACATAAACCATGAGAATCATAACAGTGCTAGGAAAATATTCGTGCGTACTGTATTATTCGTTTACACAAACGACAAAGCAGTTCAAGAACATCGCGTCTACTAATCAGCAAGTAAAATTGATACAACTCCGTAAGGGAAGGTTCAAGAGGCAACGCCTACCTATCCTATGCAAGTATTGATCATAGAAATCTATTACTAAGATTTGAGTCTTTATTTTTAGGAACAATTTTATTCATGTGGGGAATTGTTGAAAAATATGCATTTCATAAGGATTTCACTTAATTGATGGAATAAAGAATAAATACTACGAAATGATATATTGAATTTAGGTGAATAGAAATTGATACTCAAAAGTTGTGACCTTTTCACTTCCAATATATCAGATATTGTGGAGTTAGTAGAGATTGATGAGTGAATAAAGTGGAAAGATAAAGAGACACTTGTGGTCCTTAAGTGACATGATCCTTACTTCTTGAGCACTTCTTATTACCCATCTATAAATGGTTCATCCCCATGTGTGGAAAATATTTGATGCTTACATACAAAATTACATTGAGTTTAGAATTAATGTTATATGTTTTCTTAAGCCCTTTGTTTTGAGTCCTTGGTGATAGAAGGAAGACATGTTCGAGTTCGTCAGAATAGCTCAGCCGTGTCGGGCCTAGCTATTCGTAGTTTGCTGTATCCTGTGAGACAATCATCCAAGATTTCAAGGCACCGAGCAAAGAACGAATGTATCTTAAGAAAATTTTGATTCACGGACCTCAGAGTAACTCTTTAGTTTCATGTAATCATAAACTGTTATATCCCTACGAAGTTTCTATTTGGTGCAGGTGCCAACAATCTTAAGACGAAGAAGATTGTCTAACAATCTTAAGACATAGTTGTTATTTTCTGGAAAATTGTTTCTCTATTCGGTGCATGCAAGGAAAATAGTGTTCCGAAGCAATGTATATTCTAACACATGTTTTGTATGAACATTACACACTTGTTAATAGCTCTTTTTGTATTAACGTGTAACTCCTTATCAACGAGTATTAATGTAAAAATAAAAAAACAATGATATATACATATGTGTGGTTATCTCGAGAAATTTTCTAGTTATTAAAGACCCAATTGATCTGAGCCGCCACATTTTAATCAACAGCCACAAGCGAAACCGTTGGACTAAAAATTTCTCATCATTTTTTTTTGCTAACCATGGACTCTCTATTTCAATATAAGGGTTATTGTGGATACAGAGTTGTAATCATGATGTAATCAATCTTCAATTCATCTTATAACCATACTTTATTCTGTCTCCAATGTATCTTCACATTCAAAAAACTAAAGCTACCAAATGTTGCACCTTTGGTAGACAACAGTTTTCCTTCCGGTTAGACAAATGAGCATTAAAAATCAATTCATTTGTACTATAGTTTATACTCCACCATCCAAGTACACAAGTTGAAGTACATTTTCTTTATTATCTGAAGGTTTAGCAGCAGCTACAAGGATTCGTGTATCATCAATGATATGAGTACCGGCAAATTAACGCAAACAGCAACTGAGGTTAAGGCGACCACGCAAGAAAATTAGGTTTCTGTCCCTGAAATGCAAACAAAAGTACAAACAGATATGCTAAGTAAGGGCCAACCATGGACCGAGGTTGTGGGTAAGAAGAAGACGCCACTGTCGGCAACAGCCAATCCTTCAAAAGGTGGAGAGAGCTCCAAGAGTGAACAAGCTGCCGCTGTTCATTGAAAAACTGAGAGCGAATGCGATATCGTTCTATGTGGCTAATTTACCACAGGATTGGTCGGCAACTGAAATCTGGAAGTTCTTTGATGCTTACGGACAGGTGAGAGATGTTCATGCCCCACCTCATCTGATGTTTAAAGGTAAAAGATATGGCTTTGTACGTTTTGCAAAAACGATTAACCCGTTAGAACTACTCTCAGAGTTGAAGGGGATATGCGTTGGGGAAAATAAACTGTATATTAATCTGGCCAGGAATGAAAAACTAGATAAAACTCTACAGAAATCTGGAACTAGCCATACAGGAAAGCCACTATCGCAGATAGACACAGAACCAACAGTCATAATACAGTATAACCCAAAGCCTGAAGACTCAACATGGTTAGACATGTGCTTGGTTGGGAGACCATTACAAATACTAGAAACAACATATATGGTTCAGATCATGGAGAAGCAAGGACACATAGGGGGGACAGTGCTCAGAATTGAAGGAGGAGAGGTTCTGCTGAAAGTGGTATCAGAAGCAGATAGGGAACGGCTAATGATAGATGAAGAGACAACTAGGATGCTCTGTGTTGGTAACATTAGGCCATGAAAGGTGATAGGAGGGAAAAGAGTTCGTCCAGCATGGATTAGAGTCCGGGGCACGCCATTGCACTACCGATCAAAGGAGTATCTTGAAGAAATTGGTTCAAAATTGGGCACAATGATCTCAATTGATCAAAAGACTATTAAACGAACTGAGGTCCAGTTTGGGCGTATAAAGATTCTTACTTCATCTACTGTAATGGTCGATGAGAAAGTTAAAATTATGTCGGAAACAGAGTCTTTCTGTGTACAGGCAGAAGAAGAGTGGGCCTATGGAGCTGGACGTGGAACGCGCACAACATGCTTAAATACGAAGAAAAGAATAGTATGGAACTCAAAAACTAGGAATGGCCTGTACTTGTGACTGCTCAGGGGGACTCAGGGGCACAAGATAAAGGAATGCCCCAGAGAGCCGACATTGTGGTGGATCATATAGCGAATAGAGCAGAGGGGCACTCTATTTCCAACTGCAGAATCGTTTGGACAAGAAGATGATGGACCCTGAAGCTGCAGAAGTGATGGAGCAAGGATCAACCAAGGCGACCACAATTGAGACGCAACAACAAATGTCTCAAAAGCCATGAGAGCAACTGCAAGAGAAAGTTGCAAAAACTAAGAAATTTGCAACTCCACAGAACGATACAGAACCATCTGGGTTAACAAAAATCTCAGATTTAAACAAGGGAGACAGACACCGAAGTAGGGAACATGCATATGAGGCAGCATTAACTCCCTGGGCTAGATTCTCACAGATGTGGCAAGAGGTAAAAGCTCTGGGAATTAAGTCCGAATTTTCAAATGAGGTAGTAATCAACAAGTTAGTTGAGATGGATGTAACTGCAGCAGAAAAATACTTGAAGACAGTCAAGAAAATATATTCGAAAGAAAATGCTCAGCTAAATGTAGATAATCTGCTCTAGGAACACCTGGATCCTGCGATCGTTTTTTTTGTAGGCAATCTGAATTTTATTGAAAATTTTAAAGTTATACATATATACATAAGTTTCTTTGGGCCTTAATAATTCAAGACCCACTATTTCCTTCTCTCCCAAATGTCCGCATCATTTCTACTGATATCTAAACGATCTTCTCTCCACCCATCTCCGTTTTTCTTCCTATTCTTCCAGCGAAGTTTCATACTCTCGCCATATCACTCTTTTACTGCTTCTCCATCTCCAATCCTGATCTTTTTGTTGTATGATCGCAGCTAACCTGCATCATATCCTGCACGTCTAGCCTTTCTGTAGCATCTATACTTATGGCTACTGTGGATAAGACTAGTCGCATGATCTTATTTTTATACTCATGTAAATTCATTTTTTTCGTTTAATGAAATCGTGTTTACTTATAAAAAAAATCAATGATATTAGACTCGTGTATGGGGAACAAATTTGGAAATAAAGTGCTGACTCATATAATTCATGATAAAAAAATATTTTATTCTGATTCTCTTTCTTAGGAGCACCCGTGATGTGTCCCCACCTCGCCACTAGTGTATCCACCAGCACCCATAGTTGCCAAGGGTTCACGATCCCATCCGTTTTTCATGATTTTTTTTGGGCAACCGAAAATTTTTATTAAACCAAAAGATAAGTTTATGTACAAATTTACAGATTCTAATTTCCTACTCTAGCCGAGATTATGAACAACTGAGCATACATCTTCCAGGATTTGTCATCCAATCTGTCACAGAGTAAATAAAAAGCCGGGACTTTGTATTCGTTTTCAACCAGAGCCAAGTGTTTAGCTGCAGTTGTGTAAAGATTTCTTCAATTCCCACAGTTTTGGATGCGAAATGGGTTTCATTTTTCATGATGAAAATTCAAAAAAAAATGTCCACTACAATATTCATAGCTTATCAATGGAGTCCGGTGATCCTCATGAAGTCGGTACTGTCTTCATTAACAATATATTATTTCTCCTTATTCATTGCTCTTAAAAGTGTCTTGGATAAGCTAGAGTCTATCTGTACGAAATTTTTCTGGGTTGTGAGGAATAACTAAAATAGAGTGCCATGGGTAGTATGAAAAATGTTTGTCAACCCATAAATAGGGGGTTTAGGTATTTGGGAGAAGATTGTGAGATCAAATTATAGAAAAGGGAAAGGGTTGAGAGTGGGTGAAAAAATATAGCAACTGAATGGGGGGAGTGATGGGAGGGAGTTAGGATGATGGCAACAGGGAAATCTAAACATACATGTTGGTGAAAAGGGATTCAAACATTAGGGAGCAAGGGTGGATGGAGGATTTGATGTGTATAAGTGTTGGAAATGGTGTAAAGGTCAAGTTTTGGGAGAACATATGGCTGGGGGGAGTCAAACTGAAAAGCGATTCTGAAATACTATATAACTTGGATACTAGAACGGAAGGGTCAAGGGTCCATTGCACAACATGGAAGTTGGGAAGATAGGGTTTGGAGATGGGAGGAGTGTGTTGTATGAATGAGAGGTGGCTTGAATTGGAAACTTTATAATCCTTAATTCTTTCTGTCTCCTTGCACGAACATATTGATGATAGATTGGAATGTAAAATCATCCAAGAATTTTTTTTTATAGGTTAAAATCATCCTAGAATGATACACATCAATTCTTGAAACACAACCTCTCACATGTGTGGGCACCACAGACACTCATGTATGTGTGTGGGAGGGGGGAGGCATGTGAGTGAATTCGTGCTTCGTATGTGCATTTACTCCGTGTGGTGTATCACTTCTGACCGAGATATGAAGTTCCATGAGATATGAAGTTCCATGTATCACTGGGACCATGGTGGTACATAAGGTTTATGTGTACATAGCAATGGATCAAGCCATCCATTGGATAAAAGATTTTTGCTTATCCCTTGCAACTATAGATCAGTTGAGGCGCAGGGGCATCAACATTTCTGAAACTGCAAGGCGCTGCATATGGTGCGGGCTGGTCGAAGAAACTGCTGATCATCTCTTTTGTTGCTGCTCACACACCAAAGAAACATGGCAGACTATCATGGAATGGATGGACATCTGTATGGAGCCTCAGGTAAATATATATCAGCATCTTCTAACTTTCACCAAAAACTTCAAAGGCAGGATTTGGAAACAAATCAGACTTGCAACCTGGGAAGCCGTCATCTGATATCTTTGGAAAGAAAGAAACTGCATGCGGATTGATGAACCGGACATGACAAACATTGTCGAGTTAATACGGATGAAAGTATGGTATTGGATTGATGCTCGTAAACTGCAACCTCCGGCGACCACCATGAGTGATTGGCTGCGACATCCTGCGACTTTGTTTACAGTATGATCCTAGTGTGATGTTAGGCAGTATAATTAGTTAGAATTATAATCCATTAGCCAAGAAAGTATTTTTGATTTTGCATTTGTACATCCACTTTTTACATTGGATGAAGGTCATTACCCATCACAATTTTCTTTTTGCTTATCCTATAAAAAAAAAGTCACTACAATAGCATGAAAACAATAATCATTTATTCGGGCTTACAAAAAAAAAATCCCATGGATTAGAAGAAGATATAGCTATTTATATAGATACCCGATTCATGTCCAGCACCCGATGTAACAAAGGCCAACAGTAAAACCATCCTCACGCAGTACATAAAAAGAGAGGCCCTGTGATCTCTTCATACATTACATCTTCTGTCACGTCGCTTCCAAGGTTGAGCCCCACCCACACACTCTGACAATTCACAAGATCCCTTCTGCTTCTGCTCGTTCTCAGCGACCCTTTTCGGACAAATTTTTAACCTCAGTAAAACTTTTCCTGCAAGCTGCTTTTTTACCACACATTCTGACACTGTCTGGTTCAATGGCTTCTTCGGTAATTTCCCATCTCCATAGACAATTTTGCCAATTCATTTTCTTGCATGAATTGGGTGTTGGGATTGTTGTTACCTCCAACTCCAAGAAAATCCCTCGTCAGCCCGCCGGAGGAATCGGGAGCTGATGAAGATGGGATCAGGCCCGAGGCCCGAAGGTTTGAGAACGAAGACGAGTTCATCAAACCGAAGCCCGAACCGAACATGAGCGAGTTGCTGCTTCTAGTAGATCCCATTTGAGCGGCTTTCTGGAGAAGAGCCGTCGCGGACATCGGAGCCGGAGGAAGGCCGGACGGGTCAGTTTCACCTGAAAATAAAAATGTAAATTTAACAAACTATTAATTAAATATTTTTACAAAAATAAAATTTTAAAACATAAAATTGGGATGAGGTGAACAAATGTTATGTATGCATAGTTATTTATGATTTTTGTCAGCGGCTTTCTATGATTGAAATTATAAAATCCATCATGGCTTTTGAAATTATCGAGACAATTTTGAAGCCGATCAAAGATTTTAGTTTCGATTCAATCACCAAAAACAAAATATGCGACCAATTTTCTCATGAGTTGATGACAAGTTTTAATTTTGACCACCGAAAATCATCAAAAAAATTCATATTATGTATACCTAGCATGTCTCTTGAAGTAGGAATGGGGTACCGGATGTCGTGCAAATATACCGTGGGGTACATAAATAATCAACTTATAATGCAATTTTACCTTATTATACACAAAAAAAACATAAGTGTGATTTACATAATGGTAGGACAACTTACCGGAAAAAAACACACATAAGGGTACGACATTTCAAAAAAACAATTATTAACGTGTAAACCCATATGGTCGGACTTATAAATGTGCTACAAGTCAACCGATTTGCCTATACATTGGTCTATACCTACGATTCATGCACACTTTTTTCGTTTTAACATGTCCAGATCGATATGGACAAGTCTGTCCGACATACAACATTGAAAGGAATGTTAGGTTTACACAATAAAATCTTACAAAATTTTGTGATTAATCAAAATTATGTCGTTTTAAAGGTTTGCGAAATTATGTAAGACCAAACTTTTATATGTTTATGTGATTGAGTTTTACAAATTTTGACATTTTTATTCAAAATGACGCAGTTTTGATGATTTACAATATTTTGTAAGGTTTTATTTTGTAAACCTAGCATTTCTATAAATACAAATAGACACTCTTTTTGTAAAAAAAATAAGTGTTCGAAAAAACGCTAGGCGGATCCTATGCCGACAGGGGCCGCTCAGTGCCTAGGCACTCGTCTAAGCGGACTTATAAGCGGTCTAAGTAGGAATTCGGGGAAGGCGGAATGCGACATCCTAGCACCTAGACGGCGGCTAAACAGTTTAGACAACCACTCGAACATAACAAAAATGCATGTATACTTTCTAAATATATGTTTAGTTTATGTACTAGATTTAAAACAAAATTAATACTTTGTATTATATTGTAAAAAGTAAATGTAACATACCTTGTTGGTTGCTGTAATAGAGCGAGCTGATGGCTTCCGACAAGCTCCCTTTCCCATTCTCATCGTCTTCTTTCATCATTCTTGGAATCGACGACGAGGACGAGGCCAGGTTCATGTTGTTTGCCCCAAACTGCGCGGCCTCCTGCGCGGCGGCGGAGAACCACTGGTTCTGCGACGCCATCTGCACGAGTTCCGGCAAGGCGGATGCCGCCGGATTCTGAGGCAAGAAGCTGCTCTGATTCACGTTGGAATGATTTACGAGATGCTGCGAATTGGCGTTGTCCAGCCACATCGGGAGTCGGGGTTTCTGCAGATTGTCCAGGTTCAGTGGATTCCTCGATTCCAATCCTCCAATTTCCTGCCGGAATATTGCCGGAAAATGGCCCCCGGGGTTCTGGAGGCTGCTCATCAGCTCGTTTTTGAAGCCCAGATTGGCCGATGACGATGCAGACGGCGGTGGTGGAAATCGAGAACTTTCCTCAGCTAATGCGTCGCAGAAAGCCCGGTGTGTAATGAAACTGTCCTTCCTGTTTTAATTCACACCACAAAAGAAAATCAAAAATCAGAAATAAAAATCCAGATTCTGGAACATTTAATTGCATTTAATGAGACATACCATAAGACTTGTAATAAATAGAACAACATAGTACTACGACAGGAAACTCAGGTCACTGAAATATAATGAAAATTGAAGAAACCGTTTGAATAGCTATCGCTTAGGCCGACTAGAGGTTTGATGGTCGCCTTCAATGAGCCATAAACGTCCGGTTTACTGCTTATACTGATTTCCAACGTTTTATGTTTTATGTAATAATCAAATTCAAATAGGTCTAACTGGTGAGTTGGATACTTTACCTATCAAAAACATGTTTTATGCAACACTTATTTTTTTTCTATGGTCATACAGTAGTACCTGGAGAATAGAGTTCCACAATCACATTTATATTCTCTTGTTCCACAGATCTTGCTGTGAGCTTTCCAATCCGATTGCACGGCGTATTTTTTCGAGCACTTGTCGCATTTCCACTTCTTCTCGCCGTGTTTCCTGCTGAAATGTTTCTTAATTCCGGTCAGATCTCCGAGCGCCCTCGCCGGATCGTGGTGTACGCATGTCTTCTCCGGGCAGATGTAGACCTTTTTCTTCACCTCTTTATTGCTTCTCTGCTTGAGCTTCCATGGCAGATTATGACCTCTCCTGTGAAGCTGCAGGTTCTGGTCCCTCTGAAAACCCTTGTTGCAGATTTCACAGATGAATCTATTGGTCGCCATCAGAGAACGTGGAGATAGAGCAATAACCTCGGCATCTGGATCTACATCAAAGTCGGGATAAGAATATAGGGTCATGAGTTCGAATGGTAACATATTGATTTGAAAGATTGAATTTTTACAAAAACGGAATAATATACTTGCCTGGTGTTCCTGGTAGATTCCTCTTCCTTTTGGATGGATTCTGGTTAGGGTTTGTGTTTGGATTAGGGTTTGTATTAGGATCTTGAACCAGTGATCTAATAGCATCATCGGACAACATATTTTTTGTTGGTATTTTACCTGCTACAAAAAAATAACACTGCAAATCCGATGAAGCCAACACTTGTAGGAGAGGAGAACAAGACAAGATTTTGAAGTTGAGCTCGGTAAAAAAAAGGTGATGAAAAAGTTTTGTAGTTTCTTTGGGTAGCTAAAAACAAGAACTCTATGCTGAAAATGGATACAGCCCAGAAAGAAAGATAAGAAGAATGTTGAGTAGTCTTCACTAAAGAAGAAGAAGAACAAGAGAAGCAGAGAAAAGTTTTTTTTCTTTCTATCACATGAGTGGAGAAGTAGCAGAGGTTTTGTTATCTTGCATGTTGGTCTTTTTTTTTCTTTGTTTGTGTGCGTGTGGTCTCTCTTTCTCTCCTTATCTCACACGAGCCAGTGCTGCCGCTTACCCTCTAAAGGCAATGGACTCTGATTGGACCACTTTCTATCTCTATTTTATTTTTAATCTTTTTATGTAAAAAATTGAGTTACGAAGTTGGAATTTGGACTTATCTAACAAAATACGAGTATTCGGGAAAGTGTTAGACAGTCCCTGAACGGTTAGGACTCGTCTAGCCCTTAGGCACTTTTCAACGGGTTCTTAAGCGTCATTCGGGCAGGACGAAGAGCGATCGCCCAGCGCCTATGCGAGGAAAATACCATTTGTAATTAGTGTCAGTTCACGAATAAGATCGTATTCAGTTTGTTAGTTCGGCTCGATAGCCTTAACGAGCTTGAACTCCAACACGAATATATGTTAGCAAATCAAGCAACCATGTTCGTTCAAGGTATGTTCATTAAACAACCCTATAATATCCTTTGACAATTGACAGTACCTATAAGGGATGTATAGTGTTGATGGGGGATGCATGGATTGAAGCACCTATTGGCAAAAGAGTCTCTACAATTACTTTGAAAGTTGGGAATGGGAGCATGTGTAATTTATAGGAACACCAAACTGGATTTGGTTTTGGCATATTTATGCAAAAAAATGAATTACTTGTTTGTTTTTCACCATCCACATTGAATTCCATCAGTTTTTGTTTTTGGATTGCTCTAGTTTGTCTGTCAAATGAACCTTTTTGTCCAAAATGCCTTAAAATTGTTCTCGAATTGTGCATGCACCTTGTTATGCCATAATTAATTTTGAATACAAAACAGAAAAAAAAAACTATGAGTGTAGTGTATTTGTGTGCCTACAAATACAGCTAGTAAAGGGCGTTTGCAAATTTGTTACAAAGCTTTTTTTATTTTTTTATTTTTTTTGTTACAAAGCTGACTTATTAAGATTGTGATATTATGTGTGTAGTGTATTTGTGTGTCTCATTGGTGACACCATTGAGACCCCTAACACGGGTGACACCATCGAGACCCTCTCACTGGTGATACCACCAATACTTTCAAACAGTTCAATTGATGAGTTGACTACTTTCCAAGAGAAGAAGGATTGCATACGGTTAGACATCAAAACAAAGTATCTCATTTGTTGATGGTGGCAGTGGCAATATGTATCTTTACAAAATGTGGAAAAAAAAAAAAGGACGGTCCAAATGTGTCACGGAGAGATTAAACTGGCCTGGAAACTAAAAAAGTGCTCCTCCTTGGGTGTAAAATACCTGCTAAGATCCGCCAATTATGTCGCGGTGAAAATGATTGCGCTATAATTGGCTTGGACTATTCTTCCCTGACACAGATTCCAAAATTAAAAGTAAATGTCCTTTTATGCATAAAAAATGGCAATATTCTTCTTCTTCATATTAATATTATTATTCTATTATTTAAAATATTCTAACTCAATATACGAATCAAGAACCAGTCTCGTATGGTCAGTTTGATGTGGATAGTTTTTTCCTTCGTGTGGATAATTTTTTAGTAGTACCATCCGTTTTCGAAATTGATCGCACAATTGGAAAGCTTATATATTGTAGATGAAAATTCACATGCTTTGATCCAGTTTCGCATAATTTAATTTTACATTTTTTCCTTGGGTTAAGTAGTCTTAAATAGGGCGACAAAATCGCCGGAAACCAAACAAAAGCATGAGAATTTTCATCTACAATGTATAAGCTTTCCAATGTTGTGATCAATTTCGAAAACGGATGGTGCTACGAAAAAATTATCCACACGAAGGAAAAACTGTCCACACCAAGACTGACCATACGAAGCGCTCCCTACGAACCAAATCATAACTTGAGTTGCACTATATTTAGTTCTGAAGTGACGCTCTCACTTGTTAGACCGCCCTGTCTGGACTAATCTTACGTGTGTGCAGGTGCACATATATGAACAAACTTAAATAGGATGATATGGGCTATTCTCATTAAAGTCTAAGATGATAGATTGTAGCACCACATTGCTATTTAAGTTGGCTGATATTTATGTGTGAAATTCGTGTGAGACAGTTCAACACTACCCCTAAAATCCAACTAGATAAACCCTATTGAGACTTTGACTAACACACGGATAATGCCCAATTCCCATTATGAGATCAATATTTTGGACTTTTCCAAAAATAATTATGAGGATCTCACAAACAATCATCGAGACCTCCTGAAATAATATCCAAATTGGGCCAAACCCCTCATAAGCCCATTGGGCCAATTCACTCCGGACTTCCCCGGAAACAATATCGGGCCCCACTAGATGGTCTGTTTTCTAATATGGTATCAGAGCGAGCGGTCCGAGGCACGAGATTTGTTTATGGAGGGGAGTCCGTAGTGAATTGAACCCATGGGTGTGGAGCCCATGGGGATTTTGGGCTAGTTTGAGCATTGTTTCAGAATGCCTCAGTAATTGTTTGTGGGCCCCTCATAATTGTTTTCGAAAAAATTCTGAGTATTGATCCCATAATGGAAATGGACCCTATTGGGCATTATCTGTGAGATAGTCCATGTCAAATAGGGTTTACTTAGTTGAACTTGAGTGGGAGTGTTGGAATATCCCACATGAATTTCACACATAAATATCAACCAGCTTAAATAGAAATGTGGTGCTACAATCTATCATATTGGGCTACAAGTTTTAATGAGAATATCTCACATCTTCCTATTTGAGTTGGCCCATACACGCGCACCTACTCACACGAGGCCCGAGCCCGATGTGGGGCCGAGTCCATTTTCTAACATCACCGATCCATTTGGACAACCTATATGTACTTTCGAGAAAAATATTATTTTTACACACTTTTTATACACTATTTATTGTTATTGATTCTTTGTTCGTTTTCTTTTATTTAAGTTTGTGATTGTTGACACATTATAATGTCAATAAATAACATTTAAAAAGTGCGTATATAATATTGCATGCGGTTCTGATATAATATTTATGTAAGGCATACCCAAAAAATATTTATGTAAATAAATTCCCCTTCCATGATCTGCATTTAAATATAAAATAAAGATAATTCTTGTCCCTGAATTTATTATATCCCCAAGGGTATGAATATTCCCATCTATAAATGTTTTATTTATCAATATTTTTAAATAAGCAGTTTTAATTTATTTACTTTATGTACAAATAAAATGATTTGAACAAGACAAGAGCTTGGATGGTACCACTGGCTGGACTGGAAAATCCCCAGCAGGCAGCCCACGAGACACACACGTTTCTCTAAAAATTCCTTTTCTTTGGGCACCCTCAATGAGTAGGAAAATTAAAAGATTTGTGTATATTTTAAAGAGTAAAATGTAATGCACAAGTGCTCTTCTAGTTTGTGATAAATTATTAGTTTTAAAACAACAAGAAGTTAAAATAATTTTACCCAAAATCATATCAAGATAAATTGTATTTTACTCTATTTTTAAATAACAATTTTTTGGGGGATGAGGGTAGGGGTGGGGGTACTTAACATCATTTTATTAATAAAATTTATTTACATATTTACAACCAATTTTCTCATTCGGCTCAAATTTCTCAATCCCTAAACTTTCCCATGGAAGGCCGTTTTTTTCCGCAGGAGTCAATAAAATTGTACTTACCTATAACAAAAAAGATGGTTGAAAATTTGAAATTTCAGAATGTCATTCAATAGCAACCCTGAAACTCATACCAAATTCTGATCCTTAAGACCTAGATATACGATTCCATCAATAACTCACCTTATTTCATCCGGGATCATTGACTCCATCACTTATTATTCCAACACAAACCATATGCTTCCAACACAATAAAAACAATAGTATAATTACACTAAATTAACATCCCCATCAAAAAGTATATCCGTGAGACGTTTAAATTTGAAATCATGTCATCTTGCGTTTGTCAATTTTCGAATGACTGGCAGTTGGAAAAGCGAGGAAGAAAAACATGCACTCTGCTTTTCTACTATTAAACCTAAGGAAACAAAGAAATGACTTGGATCAGTTTTGGCATTAAGCTATCGGATCTTCCTATTTTGAAGGACATGGGTTTAAGAATGTTTGACACAACACCACGGTTACCAACAGACATAAAAACATTAAAAATGTCCAAACGAAAGGTTGATAATCACGTGATTAAATATATAGATGACATTATATTATCACTGTCGAAGGCTGTATTTTTCGCAGGAGGGACACAATCCGCAAATTTCATGTCACATAATTTATTAATATTTAAATAATATAAATAAAAAATAATACGCAAAATTATATGTCGAATTTATTTTGAACGTAACACCTTCACATTGAAGATAAAATACATGTTTATCTTCCTCCGTGCAGTGGTTGTTGATAGAGTAAAATTTTTTAGTTTTAACTTGTAAGTTAAAATCTGTGTGATGTGCAGCGTTTTTCCCATGAACTAGAAATAGTTCTTAGAACACACTTGGATAAGGTATATGAAGCAATAAAATAAGGGATGTGTTTGTCATGTAAAATCAATTAATTCTCAATATGAACCACGAAATGAAAAATTAGAGTACACAAATTATCCACACAATCAAACATTGGTAAATCTCTTGAATACCCAATATGAACCATGAAATGGTTTCAATTAGCCTCATTCCCGATCGTTCTATTTTCCTTAACCACATGGACGAAGTCTCACAGTCGCAAAAAAACTCAAATACGAATCAGAATTAACAATTGAAAAAAAATGTTAACCCAGATATGAATCAGAATTAACAAAAATTTACAAAACTCTGTTGCAACAAAACCCATATACAAAGATAAAAATGAAACAATGAAGAATCGAATAACTATATGTTCCATTCCATTTCATATCCTATGCCAACAAAATCGAAAGTAACAAAGTTTCTCTGATTTATGTTCTCTAATTTGAAAATGGATGAATGAAGACTCGGTTTGCCATGTATTAATATTTTATATTATTTGATTTAAAATATAATATTTCTATTTTTATAATACAATTTTTTTGTTTGATTTTTTTAGGGCAGGACAGGAAAGAAAAGTACAAAAGTATGGAAGAATGGAGGTAGAGTTCTTACTGAATCTCTCCTCATGTACTTCATTATATAGACAATTCTGTGAAGAGTCCTATATGTACAGTGATTCTCTTACCAGATACAACAAATCTAAGATATCTATACTAGGTAACCTTGACCAAATCACAATGGATTAAGATCCTTTGATCTCGTTAATACCTCCTCTCAGGCTAATGGACAGGGACTGAATCATTAGCTTGTCTCTAATATCTAAGAATCGAGACGTGCCCAATTCCTTAGAGAAGATATCTGCAACTTGGTCCTTGGTAGAAATGTAATTCAACTGAATGTCCTTGTTCTGCACCTTTTCACGAACAAAATGATAGTCAACTTCGATGTGCTTGGTACGCGCATTTAAGACCGAATTTGAGGCTAGAGACATTACACCAATATTATCACACCAGATCACAGAAGTATGAGACAGGATTACATGTTATCACACAAGATGAAGAAAATGGCAATTGTTTACCTTTACCAAATTGACATGCTTCACAGAAATCTAAGCAACTAGAGCCTGAAATAAGAAACTTATTAAGCTGAACTAGGCGACTAACTATTGGAGCAACAGAATGACCTAATCTTTCATGCCAGTTATTAAAAGACGCCTTGACACCAACCATATCCGTCAATGCACATTTAACATTTGAGGTATTTGACAAGTCCACTGGATATAGCCCATTGACACTAGGCCCCTGCAGGAACGTTCTCCCCATTTTGTTGTCTTTCACCTGATAACCATATTTAGTCAAAACATCGAAACAATTGTTATCCCAACAGAAGTTATAAACCAAAAGCAATTTGACAAACGCATTTGGACAATGGAACACATTTGAATGGACAGGGGAACTAGATGGAGTTTGATAAGTTAGTGAGTCAATGTGTTGAATTTTAAGAGACTCTCTATTACCTACAATGACCTCATTCCTTCCGGTGTAATGTTCCTGCAATGAAAAAGTGACCAAATCATTAGTAATATGATTATTAGCTCCTGAATCAGCAAACCATAACCCATTACCAAGAGCAGTGTTGGACTGGGCTGCCATGGCCATGAGTTCAGCAGGGGGATATCGACCTTGGAAAGTATAATCTGTCGGCAAGGAGACAAAGGCATGTAAAGAAATAAATGCCCATCACATGTGAAGAAAGAAAAATTTGGACGGAAAGTGGACGGTGACGAGGAATAAACGTGGAAGAATAAAATAGTAGTTCACACTACTATTTTCACGCGTTTTCTCCCCTATAAAAGGATGAACTCATTCATTTGTTTCATCATCCCAAAATCTCCGAGTCTCATTACAGAGAGAAATACTAGAGTGAAAAATAGAGAGTTTGAGTGTTTATCCTTTATTCTCTTGAGAGATTACATGTGGTATCTCCTAGTGGTCTAAAGAGATTGTAACTCCTATATTCTTTCATAGTGGAATTCTACTATCCCTGCCCGTGGTTTTTCCCCTGATTTATTTAGGGGGTTTTCACGTAAATCCGTGTGTCCTATTTTCTTCAATATTATTTCGTACAAATTATTAGTTGTAGTTTGACTCTATCGGTCCTTTTTTTCACAACAGAAACTTCGTTATATACACGATGCCGGATTCCGTTGTGGAATCTTTTAAAAGGAGCAGGAAGTTGCGGGTTTCTGGAGGGGATATGGATGATCGGGGCTGGACCTTGCTCCACATTCGTGCTCGAAAAGGTGACCTCAAAAAGGTATGAGCTTTCCGTATTCGAATAGGCTTAAACTTCACGGGCACGTTTAATCACACCAAATGCTTTTTTCTCTAATGTTTGTAGGTCACCTCGTGTCACTTGTTTTGTATGCTGTGGAAATCATCCATCACCTTCCATGTTTATGAGTAGACAATAACGAGTGAACTTTTTGCAATGATTTTGTTATATTTCCTCTGTTCTCAGGTGAACTTCTAAATCCGGTAGTTGTTTATTGAGTTTTTTGTCTTTTCGATAAATTTCCAGGTACGGTTGCTTCTGGATGAAGGCATGGATGTTAATGTGTCTGCTTGGGGCCCAAAATCACATGGTGTGACTCCTCTCCATCTTGCAGCTAAAGGGGGGTATGTTAAGGTCATGGATGTATTACTGGATCGTGGAGCTAATATCGATGCACGAACTAAGGGTGCCTGTGGATGTGAGTGGCATTTTCTCTTGAAGAAGCAACTTTTTTGCCTCCTTATGTCATCTTTCATCATATCTGTATTCTACAAAGAGAGGAAGAGGAAAGCAATTAAATTCTTGATTGAAAATGGTGCATTTTTGCCCGATGACATCAACGATACAAGGTTCAATCCACCAGTCCACTATTGTCCCGGTCTCGAGTGGGCTTATGAGGAAATGAGGCGGTTACAGGTGGAGATTTCATCTTCTGGCGAGACATCCTGTAGCTCAGATGCCTAAGGATTATACCTCCAGGATCCTTTTACCATATTGTACCTAGAGGTTGAAGCGTCATCGTGGATCAAAGCAAGTCAACGTGGATGAAGCAATTCTGTTACCAGCCTGATTCTGTAAGCTGGCTAACAGTGAAGGAAGAGTTGCCAGGAAACTGAAAACAAATAAAGCTCCTGTTCTCATAGAAAGCAGCTATGTATTCATCTGTGTAGTTGATTACTGGAGACCGACAGCAATTTGATTAAGGAAGATGAACTGGACAATAGAATCATCACACTCATGTATGTTCTGTCCCTCATTATACAATTCAAGGGGCATTGCATTGCCCAACTTTTCATATTTCAGGGACTAAATATGAAAAGTTCATGCTTATAAACTGCTCTGATCCTCATGTGAGATGGACTATACCCATGTACGTTAAATAGAATGGGGGCAAGCATGGTTTAAGATATTCAGGATAAATAAATTAAATCAAATCATCTTCATCTAGGGCTAATATATATATCTATTTTTTCTTAAAACAATAATTAACTCGAGACTTCTTTTTTTGCAAAGAATAATGCTAACATGAAAACACTCGTGCAAAAGTAAAAGCCAAACAAGTGAAGAACATGAACATAGAAGCCAATGTATGAAATGAAATCATCCCAGTGTAAAAGACTGTAAGTACGGCAGACAATACATGCATTATGCCGAATATAGTTTAGAGGCCTCGTACTGATTACAGCAAACAGTTGTTCAATAACTGAAATGACTTGTATCTCCTGCGTACTCAGCAATCTGATCAAGCTTCACATTGAGCAGGTTGTGCGTATCTGCATCCTGCACTACGCCAGTCTCCTTCTCCAAATCGCGCTCTACCAGATTCCCGTAGACACCCTCGTGCCTACCATACAAGATGAGTACAGGACCTCCATGTTTGGGGAGTGCAGTCTCCAGAAAGTCCTGATCCACCTGTTGTAACAACTCCCGACTATCATCCATTGAAATATCGCAAACTCCTGGCTGGACTACATCTACCACCACCCCCTTTTTCAAATATAATCTTCCTTTCTTCAATTCCTTATTTATTATCCTTACCCTGATATGATTCCTTAGCCAATTCGATTTCATATTTCGTGATGTTTTATCTTCTGGTCCCATCTTCCTCGAATGACTATCCCTGTTATCTGTATTCACATCTCTATCCTTAGGTTTCATCCCCCTCTTACTCACATCCCCAATCCTCACTTCTTTCTCTACACCAAATCCTTTGTCTTCCTTTTGGTTAATCACCTCACTATTTCCTTCACCAGTTTTCTCACCAATATTATGATCATTATCAGAAAATCCTAATCCTCCTCTACCTACCTTCTTCTTGAAAAGCTCTGCAACTTTCACATCCTCCTTGGCATTTCGTCCAATACCCATCCCTTCTTTCCAACCATATCCTCTCAATAGAGAGGTAGCAAACTCCTCTACAGGCATCTCGTTGAACTCTTCCATTCCCATATGATCCGGAAGCATCTGTAAGTCCTCCCTCAGCATCCTCAATTCCAGGTCTTGAAAATTTTCAGTAGCAACGGCCGTCTTGTCAACTGCCTGGCGAACATTGAGGCCGAAGCTCATAGACCCATCAGATTCATCGGCATTTGAACCATCATACAACTCGAACTGTAAAGAGGCATCGCCGGTTTGAGAAAGCTCCTGAATATTGGTGAGGTTCTTGAGCCTCTTATTGTACCGAAACTGATTCGGAAGTGGAGCAATCGTCTTAACCTCCGTTACTGAAGGGGGCTTCTCTCCCGTACTGAATTCGGTCAAATAGTTCCTGGTGGATGGATCAGAGGGTCTCGCGGGTTTCTTAAACCGAGAACTCTGCTGTTTCGAGCTGATAGAGAATGAAATACTGCTCATTTCAGATTACCGCTTACCGTTCCGGTCCGGCGACGTCTAATCGAACAATTCCTCTACTTTCGATGTTGTACCTGTATCCCCCTCTTGATTTCCGACGAATTGACCCTCCGTACTGGGTGTTGATAGACAGACGACTGCTTTTGGGAGTCGAATCGGGGAAGAAGACAGGCAATAGGGATCTGAAGCACACAAACAATCAAGCCCCAATTAGAATTAGGATGACTTGCCCTAACTCTGTATTTATAGGTTTCTCGATAATCACAATTGTAAACCTACTCAAAAGCTGTAAGATTCAACTTATCTGGGAAAAATAATTTATTCCGTTTTGAATTAAAAATTATATTATATTTGAAAAAAATACAACTTACTCTCTAAGCATGCCAGTTAGAGGAAAAAAAAAAGGCATGCCAGGACGAAACAAAGACGAGTTCGGATATGGCGCAGCCACCGTCGGTGTCACCCTCTTTGTTTGGCCAAAAAATTCCACAAATTTAAATGTTATAAACTCTATAAACTTAAGGGCTAAATATTACGGCGACTTCGCCGCCGAAAAAATTAAAATCATATTTAAATGTTATAAACCAAAAGCTAAATATCAACCCAAGGGCTAAACCTTATAAACCCAAGGACTAAATACTATAAACTCAAGTCTAAATTATGGGAAATCGTCGATATTTTGGCCAAACGGGAAGAGGGGTCTGAGATGCTGCCCAGGAGGGGTGCGCTATATCATTTTACAACAAAGACTGGCATAGATTATTTTGGGGAGTCATTTTTTATTATTTTTTAAACAAGATATTTATTTTTTTACGTATTATAAAAAAATCGATAAAAAATGTAAAAAATTCCAAATACAAACACAATACTAAAATTGAGATGTGTAAAACAAAATGGTAAACATACATAAAAATTACCAGAAATTTACTCCTACCGGACGGTATATCCGGACACGCGATCTTACGTTCCAGATTCTAATCGGGATTGTCCATTGTTAATCCCAGGCAGGAGAAAGGGTCAAAAAGCCATTCTTGGCGGCCTGGAGGAACTTTGGATCATCCACAATATAAAGAATAGTACAATCTTAACCAATTATTTGTTTCAGATTAGATCTTCTCTGCCTTGAGTTTGCAATGGTTGCACTGTTCATTTTTTCCTGGCAACTGTTAAATTCCCAGCAGAATAATAGTACGTTAGGAAACAATCTGTAGTGCATGTGATTGCTCATTTGCCAGGAGAAGTAAATATCTTATTTGGCAGAGAATTCATTGGCCATTCAGTGTACATCTTCTAATGTTTGTAGACTATTTTCCTGGCCTGCCAAATAAAACGTCAAAGATTTGCCAATTGCATGCATGGTTCCAATTTTTCAAGCTCTGCTACGCAAACAAAGACTAAAAACCTTACAATTCTCTCGTCTCGGGATAAAGTTCAGAACATACAAAACAAGAAATTAGTATGTGTACCAGTAGTACTACTTGTACATTTTTTTGACATTTTTAATTGACACACATGTAGCCACATCATTTTAAACATTCCCTGTCTTTTATTCTCTTGAGTTTTTTTCCTCTGCCGAACAGTATCCTACCGAATATTACACTATCCTGCCGAATCAAAGTCCTGGCCGTCGGATTTGTATCCGACGGCCAGAAAAAAAAACTCTTTTTTTTTATAATTAAAAAAAACTCTTTAAAACAGTCACGTGCCGTTTTTTGCGCAAATTAAATTTCTATGAACGCTACTTCATTCCAGTTCGAGCCCTTTCTTCCTGCCTTGATACTTGTCTCTGCATTTCGACAGATTTGTGGAATGCATTGTATCTGCATTCCCAGCGACCAATATAGCGATTTTCCTTGACATATCCTTCAACATCACACTCTTCGGCTATGAAGAAGTCGCTGCCTGTTGTTGCAGAGAGAAAAAGAAAAGATCGAAGCTTTGTTTGTTGGATCTGCACGATAGCCGAAGTGGAAAAAAGGGTTTGACTGCAGAAAAGATCGAAGCTTTGTTTGTTGGATCTGCACTCTAGCCGAAGAGAAATCATGACAGTCCAACTTCAAGATTATTGTTATTCTTTTTCTCCCATCCTCTCTTTTCAATGGTGCAGAAATCGAGGCACGTGACTGTTTTAAAGAGTTTTTTTTTTTTCTGGCCGGAGGGGCGATATACACCACCCCCATCCCAGCACAC
>JAOYMZ010001028.1:0-25259 GCA_025802335.1 Pinguicula primuliflora | reverse complement strand
ACCGTAATATGACGTCTCCAACTCGTCCTATCAGAGGTCATGTCCTCGGAGAGGTTTAATCCTACTAAATCTAACCGTATCTGCTCCTCCCATTTTCTCTTAGGTCTCCCCCGCCCTCGTCGCCCTTCGATTTGTAATCCTTCGACTCTCCTGACTGGCTCGTCCGAACTCTTTCTGTGTACATGTTTATCGTGTGTGACTAAATATATATACACCTAATAGTCTAAATACTTAGGCCCACACATGTTGACAAAATATGCCAACAATCTCCCACTTGGGCCAAGCATTTTATTGACCTACTGTATATATATGTTTGTCACATATTTTATGAGCTCAATATCACAGAACACACTGAACAAAGTCTTTAGTCAATCTAGTCCATCAATGAAATCAACATTAAGGCAAAGGGATCTTTACTATTATATGTCATAGCAAGACCCTAGCAATTACCACAAACATTGATCCATCAATAACATAGACCAAATGTAAAATCGAGTAGAATGGAAATTACATGTAATTGAGCCCCTTAATCATGTTAATTTCCATACTATTGTATCTCAACTTCAGTGAAATACAATCTTTACACAAAATCTCAAAATATATAGTCGATCAATTTGTAACATATAGTACATTCAAAATGATCAAACATAGACTCAAATGCTCATCATACATATCGAACAAACTTTGACTTCCTATGCCAGAGAAGTCTCATTAGAATTCAAAACACCTATATGAGCCAAATGTTCGAGAAAGACTTTAGGTTGCAACCCCTTAGTGAGTGAATCGGCAATCATATGGTCTGTGCGAATGTGTTCGATTGATACTTGAGAATTTTGCACTCTTTCTTTCACAATAAGAAACTTTATGTCAATGTGTTGAGCCTTTGACGAACTCCTGCTATTCTTTACATACATTTCTGCGGATCTATTATCACAATATATCTTTAATGGCTTTTCGGTATCATCTATCACGCGCAGTCCTTTGATAAAATTCCACAGCCACAATGTGTAATTCGTCACCCCAAATAGCACTATGAATTCAGCTTCTATAGTAGAAGAAGCTATTAGTATTTGCTTGACACTTTTCCATGATATAGCCGCACCAGCCATCATAAAAACATAGCCAGAAGTGGACATTATGGTATCCGGGAAACCAGCAAAATCAAAATCGGAATACCCCACGATCGCCAAATGGTCAACTCTGCGATATGTGAGCATATACTGTTTGGTTCTTTGCAAATAATGCATGATCCTCTGGATTGCTTTTCAATGAGCCATGTGAGGGTTCTGCTGATACCTTCCTAACATCCCAATCACAAATGATATGTCCGGTCTTGTACAACATTGGGCATACGAAAGACTACCCACAGCTGACGCATAAGGTATGTCTTTCATTTCATTCTCTTCAATATTGTTCTTCGAACGCTGCATGAGGTTAAGCTTATCATCTCTAAAAATGGGAGTTTATCATACTGCACAATTTTTCATGTAGTACCTACTCAAAACTTTATTAATATAAGCCTCCTATGATAAACCAAGTATTCTCCGTGAATGATCACGGTGAATCTGTATGTCTAACACAAAAGATGTATCACCAAGATACTTCATTTCAAAATTTCTGGATAGAAATGTCTTCGTATCATGCAACATCGACTTATCATTACTAGAAAGTAGGATATCATCAACGTTTAGCACGAAAAAATACAAACTTACTCCCAATGAACTTACTATAGATACATTGATCAACAAGGTTTTAAATGAATCCATGGGAGGTGATAATCTGGTCAAACTTCCTGTACCACTGTTGGGATGCTTGTTTCAGACCATAGATGGACTTCTTTAGTTTAAGCACCAGATGTTCAGAACCACTCTACTCCAAAGTCTTTGGTTGTAACATATATATTGTTTCCTCAATGTTACCATTGAGAAAAGCAGTTTTAACGTAAATATGGTGTAACTCTAAATCATCATGAGCTACAAGTGCCATAATGATTCTAAAGGAAACCTTTGAAGAAACTGGAGAAAAGGTTTCTTTAAAATCAATATCTTCCCTTTGAGTGAATCCTTTAGAAACAAAGCATGCTTTATATCTTTCGATGTTCCCATTCGAGTCTCTTTTGGTCTTAAAAACTCATTTACAACCAACAGGTATTACACCTTCTGGTAACTCAACAAGATCCCAAACACCATTGTCACTCATAGATTTCAACTCATCATGAATGGCATCTATCCATCTTTGGAAGTTGACACTTTATTCGACTTGATCGATGGATGAAGGATCATCCTCAATTCCGATGTCAAGCTTATATTCTTCCAAATATACCTCATAGTCCACGGAGATAGCGAGCCTCCTGACTCTGGTGGATCTTCTAAGTAACACTTCTGATTGAGAATCTTGAGGTTCCAATCCGGTTGGTAGAATAAGTGGTTCCACAACTACAGGATCATCTCGAGAATCCAAATGTGCATTTTGAGAATTTATAGGTACCTATGTACCATCATCCTCAAGGGCCATAGGATTAGCCTCCTCGCGTTCCTCCTCAAAAGTGACCTCCCTAAGTGGTTGATCCCCACTGATCTCAAAGTTCTCAATAAACACTGCGTTCCCCAACTCTACAAAGGACCTGCTAGAGGGATCATAAAATTTAAATCCCTTTGACTTTTCAGAATGCCCCACAAAATAGCAGCTAACTGTTCCGGGGTTCAGCTTATTTTCATCAGGTCTATAAGCCCTCACTTCGGGTGGACAACCCCAAATATTAAGATGTCGTATGCTGGGTTTCTTCCCAGTCCACAATTCATATGGGGTCTTAGCCACTGCTTTGCTAGAAACTCTGTTGAGGATATATACTGCAGTCTTCAAGGTCTCACCCAAAGAGAAACTGGAAGAGAAGTATGACTAATCACGTTTTTCACCATATCTTTTAGGGTTGGATTACGCCTCTCAGATACACCATTTTGACTTGATTGTTCTGGCATGGTGTATTGAGGAACAATGCCATTTTCCTGCAGATATTGAGCGAAATACCTTGGACATTGTTAACCTGATTCGTCAAATCGACCGTAATATTCACCGCCACGATCTGATCTGATGGCTTTAATTTTCTTGTTGAATTGAGTTTCAACTTCAACTTTGAAAATCTTGAAAACGTCCAAGACTTTTCGATAATCAGATAAAGGTAACCAAAATGAAAAAAGTCGTCTATGAAAGTGATAAAGTATCGTTGTCCATTCCAAAAAGACATAGGGAATGGACCGCAAATATCTGTATGTATCAAATCCAAGACATTTGAACTCCACTTTGAACCCTTTTGTCTGATATTTATTTGTTTGCCATTGATGCAATTAATGCATATTCCTGAGTCGAAAAAATCAAGGTCATCAACAATTCTTTTGGACACAAGGCATTGAATCCTCTGTTGGGATATATGTCCCAAACAACTATGCCACAACATATAAGAATTCACTTTTGTTAATTTTTGCTTAGTACCCACGTTACTAGCGAAAACATCTCACTGCCAGATGTACGTACATGCAATCTATATAGGTTATCGACTAATGAACCAACGCCAACTTGTACATAATCTTTACACAGAGTGAATTTCCCACCTCCAAAATGACCATGATAACCTGATTGGTCGACTTGGGAAACTGATGCTAGAATACGTCTAAAAGACAGTACATAATAAGTCTGTTTTAGTACAAGATAACGACCAGAGTCCAAAAGTAAACAAAAATCACTCACAACCTTCACAGGAATTACAGTGTCATCGCCCACATAGATACGTCTTTCAGCATCAATTGGCAGACGGCTGCTCAAGTAGCCCTGCATAGTGGTACCTATGTGAATAGTCGCTTCTAAATCTATCCACAAGGAATCGGTTGGTACTGAAGCTAAATTAACTTCTGAATAAATAAGACCGAAAGAATTTCCTTTCTTCTCATGCCACTTCTGGTACTTGAGGCAATCTTTTTTCACATGGTCATTCTTCTTGCAAAAGAAACACCGAGTATGTTGTAAGTGTTGCTCTTGCATTCCGGCCTTTGATTTCTCAGCACCAGCTATCCTCTTTTCTTTACTGGTCCTTGTCTTTCTTTTCGAGTTTCTACCCCCATACAGTGGCGGATCTTGGGGGTCTGACTAGGGGGTACATTTTACATAGGGTGCAAATTCTATGGGTCTAAATAGGGGATGCGGGGTAGTACATGTCCAAGGGAAAAAAATTTAGGGGGTGCAGGTGCACCCCCCACGCCCCAGTTGGCTCCACTATTGCCCCCATATGACGAAGTTGCCAAATGAGCACCATCCACCTTGTTAGACTGCAAGTCTCTCCACCTCTTTAACACACTGAGCTATAAGCTCATTAAGTGTCCATTCATTCCTTAAAGAGTTATATACTATTTTCAAATAGGAGAACTGAGGAGGAAGAGAGACTAACACGGGGTACATAAGGACATCTTCACCCAAGTCCAATTTTAGTGCCCTCAAACAAGTAACAAGGTGTGACATCTTCATGATTACTCCCTTATGTTTCCTCTGCCATCATAATGCATTTTGACAAGCTTAAGCAGGCAAGCCACTTTCTCAAATTTTCAGATTTAATAAAGCGCTCGCCGATGGCATGAATAAACTGTTTGGCATTTCTACCTTCGGAAATAGAATCGCAATAGGTATCAGAAATTCCACTCTGCATGATCATAAGGCTCATATGATTTGAACGATCCCACCTGTACTAAAGGTCCCTTTCAGCTTCAGAACTTTCAACCATTATGGCAGGAGGTTCATCATTGCGTAATGCAAAGTCCAGATTCATGCAGCCTAGTAATATTCTTATGCGCTGACCCCAAGCTTTAAAGTTTGAGCCAGACAACATCGAAATGTTATTGATATTGGCAGTAGTAGCATAAATATTTGCTGAAATAGAAGCATGCTCAACATTAGAATAATCATCACACATTGATCAATAAAGTGCGCATTTATGGGATATGAAAATATCGGGCAAAACACTAATAATCTACCTTTGGGTCTGATTTATCAACTGTAAGTTACATTTTCAGTCAGGTTAAGATACTGTTAACAAAATCCTGTCAATGACATAACTTCTTTTGGGCCGAAGTGCCATATACATGAATAACTTGATAGCCAACACGTATCAATTAACCACAAGTGATAAACATGATATTGAGATTCGGCCATTAGTAGCCTTTCTTTGGGACTAATATCTACTAATTGAATGAATCTTCCTTTAATATCATCATTTATCATGCCAATAATATTCAGCCAAAATATAACTTTCTTTTGTACCGATAATATTTCGCATGAATATATATTGACATATAACTTTAATGTATATAGTTTAATTAAATATGAAATCAGGTCTCTTTAAATTTAAATTAATAAAGTGATCTGATTTCAAAACAATTAAACTTATAGTAAATAGGCCGATTAATTATCCTTATAGATGGGCCCAACTTTATTTAATTAATTAGCCCAGACCCAATTTAATTTAAGCCCAAACTAAACTAAACCAAACCAAACACACTCAGCAAATCTCGCCCTTAGGTAGGGTCTTTGGAGAGTAGGATGTATGCAATCATACCCTCATCCCTCAACCCGTAGAGACCCCAGCTCGAAATAATAATAATAATGATAGAATACATAAAATAATAATAATAAAGGAGAAGCAAAAATAACTGAAATAACTACTTACGTCAACCATGCATACATACATAACGAAATAAATGAATACCTACACAAATAACGAACAAACTAAATAACTGTATTCTACTCTTAATAAATGAAATAACAATTAGATGCAACCTACTCACTAGTATGTCTCACTTATTTCTATCAGTCTAGAAGTCAATAAGTAAGTAACTACTCTTTATAGTCTTATGTATTTTTAACCGTAATATGTCATCTCCAACTCGTCCTATCAGATGTCATGTCCTCGGAGAGGTTTAATTCTTCTAAATATAACGGAATCTGCTCATCTCATATCCTCTTAGGTCTCCTCCGCTCTCGTTGCCCTTCGACTTGTAATCCTTCGACTCTCCTGACTGGCTCGTCCAAACTCCGTCTGCGTATATGTCCAAACCATCATAATCTTCCATATCTCATTTTAGCACTTATAGATGCGACACCTAGTGTATTGCTAAAGACCCTATTTGTGATCTTGTTTAACCTCGTGCGACCACACATCAACTTTAAACCCAAACTAATATAATTAATATGACCCAATCTAATTAATATACGACCATGTCTCAACAGGAGTTACAGGTCCTATCACAAAAATTCGAAGAATTTATGAAATTTGAGAAGGATTCATCCAAAACCAAAGATGAGGAGGATGCATCAGTCGTCATAAGTGAAAGATTCGATGGAAACAACTACATCTTATGGGCTGGAATGATAGAATTAGCGATTGTCAGCAAGGGCCGCCTTGAATACATCACAGGCGAGGCCAAGGAACCAGCCAGAGAAGATCCGAAGTACCTCAATTGGCGGAAATAGAATACCCAAATTTTCTAATGGATCACCAAATCCATTGACAGAAAACTCATCCCACAGTTTATTTACTATCCAAATTCATACGAATTATGAAAAATTCTCGAAAGAACATTCAACACGGGCGAATATAGTCTACAGATATTCAATCTGGTGACTAGGGCAGATCGGATTACACAAGAGTCACTACAACTGGAGGATTACTACTCCCAGAGTAACGCCTTGTGGACGGAAATTGATAGAAGGGGTCCCAATCCCATGGAATGTGTGAAGGATATCGAGAAACATAATACCCTTCAGAATGAGCATCGTCTTTTCAAGTTTTTGGCAGGGTTGAATCCAAAAATTTGATGCTATCGTACGAGATATTCAGAAAGAATTCCCGCTGCCCTCAGTGAATGTCGCTTACGCAACAATCTGACGAGAAGCCACAGGAGTCAAATTCTAAAATCATCATCCATTGTGGCTGCCAGCGGACCAAATTCATCATCCTCGGGCGAAATCGGGTTGGTACTTACCCTATACGAGCCTGAATAGACTCGTACAATAAAACCCACCGGTGCAACTGCAGGGGCAGTGCAACAGTGGGAACAGCAGTCAGACAACACTGAATTTCACGACGGTTCATCATCCTGCCGCCCCTTCGGTGAATTTTGCAATATTCCGGGCCGTTGAAAACGTGAATGCTACAAAAGTAATCCACACTTGTGGCCAAATCGAGGTGGAAGAAGAGGTGTCACAGGAAGCTTTGGCAGGTGGGGAGGCCGCGTCGACGTGACAGACGGCAGCCAGCACCATACCAAGGAGAATCCGTCGGAGGAAATCAGAGGAGCGAATTTGGGGAAAGGGATCCGGATTGACGAAGTTGAAACCCGCATTCACGGCGACCTGCAGCCACTGACCTGAGGACTAGGTTTAAATAGAGAAGGTAAGAGTGTGAAATTACATAAATGCCCTCCGTACAGTAATGCCAGTTATTTCCATGAGGGGTGTTTCGGTCAGTCTGCATATGATTGTGGAAGTGGGCTGATTTCCGAAATTGGGCCCTTTGAAATAAATGCTTCTAATGCTAATTTGGAAAAAAAGGAAGGTGGGCCGATGAAAGGTGAGCCCAAGTCTGCAGGAAAAATTAACTCGGTTATTTCTACAGCCCATATGGTGGAAAAATTGAGTTCCAGGAAGAAAAAGGAGTGGATTTTTTATTGCGGTGCTACTGATACTAGTACTCATGATTTATCTGATATTATTGAAATGCAGAAAACCATGAAAAAGGGGGTCAAAACGGCTAATGGAGTATTTGTTCCTGTGAAAGGAGATGGGAGAATTGAGATTTATCCATCGATTAAACTATCAAAATGCCTATATGTGCCATCTTTGTCATACAAGTTAATCTCTATTAGTCATATTCCGAAGGAATTAAACTGAGTGGTACTGATGTTTCCGAATTTTTGTATCTTACAGGATATCTATTTGAAGAAAATAATTGGATGTGGCACTGGACGGGGAGGCTTGTACTATGTTGATGAAGTGGTTTCGGATGGAAGGACACTTCTGACTCGTGAGTCACCTAACCATCAAAGTTGATTGTGACATCGTCGTCTAGGTCATCCATCTCACTCCTATTTTCGTCGATTATTTTCTAAACTTTCGAGCATTCCATTTAATTGTGAGACATGCATTTTGGCCAAGAGTCATAGATAGCCATTTTTATCTAAGCACACTCGTGTTTCCAATATATTTTCTTTAGTACATTCTGATGTTTGAGGACCAGCTCCTGTCATTGGGAGATAGGGGTTGAGATATTTCGTGCTTTTTATTGATGATTGTTCTCGCATGACTTAGATTTATTTCATGAAAAACAAATCAGAGGTATTCGAAAAATTCATTCATTTTTTTCAAAATGGTCCAAACCCAGTTTCAAACCAAAATCCAAATCCATTGATCTGACAATGGGGGCGAGTATGTTAATAGTCAGATGAAATTTTTTTTTCGGAGAATAGGTTGATACACCAAACTTCTTGTCCCTACTCTCCCCAACAAAATGGGGTAGCAGAGAAGAAAAATAGATTTTTACTTGAAGTAACTTGAGCTCTCATGATTGAATCTCATGTTTCGTCCAGTTTTTGGCCTGAAGCGGTTGCTACATCAGTTTACTTAGCTAACTCCTTGCCATCACAAGCTTTATAATTTAGAACTCCCATACAGACACTGTCTGATTTTACTCAAATTCCTCCATCTATGTCCTTATATCCTCGTGTATTTAGATATTCCGTATATGTTCAAATTCCAAAACTTAGTCGGTCTAAGTTTGATGCATGTGCCGAAAAGTGTGTTTTGTGGGATACAGGGGTTCTCAGAAGGGTTACCGCTCCTATAGTCCTCGGACGGGACGAATGATCATCACTATGGATTGCAATTCTATGGAAACAGAATACTAATACATGTCCTTATTCCAATCAGAGAGCCAGGGGGAGTCAGACTCTCTGGATTGGTTAGCTTCATTCTTGCTGTCACAGTCGACTCATGCGCCTCATGTGCCGAGCCCAGATATATCCCACCACATCACTCCGACACCTGTGGTGTCTCATGTGCCTCACGCATCAGCCTCTTCACCTCTATCACCTACATCTGATCATGCGCCTCACGTGCGAATGTCGTCTCACGAGTCTGGAAGGTCGCCCGAACCGAACCAAGACATTGCCGGAGTACAACCAACTTGTGAGGAGCCATCCCAACTATTTCCGTCATTAGACGTCCAAGTAAGTATAGTTTCTCCTGAGGCTTCTTCTATGGATTCTATAACTGACCATGATATAGGATGTGGCCCCACTACACCGAGGTATACTCTCCCTCACCGTTCTACTAGAGGGGTGAAGCCGAAGAAGTATACTCCTGATCATTATTCGAGATCTCAGAGGTATCCAGTGGCTGATGTGGTCTGGGGGAGCTTAACTGAGTCTGCACAAGCCTTTGCTGCTGCTATATATGCTGATGATGCGCCGAGGAATGAGATTGAAGCTATCAAAAGTCCTGAATGGGGGAATGCAATGAAAGAAGAGATGAAAGCCCTAGGTAAAAACAATACATGGGAGAGATGCTATTTGCCTTCCAAAAAAATACCATTGGATTGCAAATGGGTATTCACAGTGAAAAGAAATGCAGATGGATCTATTGAGAAATACAAGGTGAGACTTGTGGCTAAAGGCTACACACAGACCTATGAGATTGATTATTCAGAGACATTCTTGCTTGTGCGAAACTAGACACCACCAGGATACTATTCTTTATAGCTGCCAACTTGGATTGGCACCTACACCAATTTGATATGAAGAATGCTTTTCTTCACGGAGATTTGACAGAGGTGGTATATATGGAGGGACCATCGGGTTTCTCTAATGATTTTCATCCAGGAGAGGTGTGAAGACTGAGTAAAGCACTCTACGGGTTGAAGCAGTCTCCTAGAGCTTAGTTTGGGTGGTTTACCATGACTATGAAGAAATATGGTTATACACAAAACAATTCTGATCATACACTAATCCTTAAGCGTCGAAGCCAAGATATTACATGCTTGATTATTTATGTTGATGAAATGGTGATCACAGGGGACGACAAAGATGAAATTGAGATCTTGAGAGAGAACCTCTTCAAAGAATTTGAGATGAAAGATTTGGAGATGCTGAGATACTTTCTTGGGATTGAGATTTCGCGATCTAAGCAAGGTATTTACATTTCTCAATGGAAATACATCCTGGATCTACTAGCAGAGACTAGGCTACTTGACAGCAAACCTTCAGACACCCCTATGATGGTAAACCACGGACTAAGGAATATGGGAGTAGAAGAAGCACACAGAAGTCAGTACCAGCACCTAGTTGGGAAATTGATTTATCTGGCTCACACTCGTCCAGATATCGCATGTGCAGTGGGAGTTATGTGTAAGTTCATGCACAGTTCCTAAAGGGGACATATGGATGCAGCACTCCGGATATTGAGATACTTGAAAGGGACTCCTAACATCGAAATACTCTTTCGAAAACATGGACACTTGAAAATTGAAACATATACTAATGCAGATTGGGCCGACAACCTGGTTGACAGGCGATTGACCTTCGGATATTTCACCTTTGTGGGTGGAAGTCTAGTTACATGGAGAAGCAAGAAACAGGAAGTTGTCGCATTATCTAGTGCAGAAACTAAATTTCGTGGGGTGGCTCGTAGCCTGACAGAGATACTGTGGATTAGGAAGTTGATGACAGAATTGGGGTTTGAACCATTTGAAGCGTCTCCCCTAATGTGTGATAATCGTGAATCAATTCATATCTCACAAAATCTAATACAACACGACAGGACAAAGCATGTGGAGGTGGATCGACACTTCATAAAGGATAAGATTGAGAGTGGGGTTGTTACACTTCCCTTCGTGAGGTCTGAAGATCAATTGGCAGGTATCCTAACCAAAGCAGTTAATGATAGGATCTTTCATGATGTACTGTACAAGTTAGGTATTGGACACCCCACACCGAACTTGAGGGGGAGTGTTAGGAAAAATATGTAAGTTAAGGAAAGATATGTATAAATCTTTCCTTAACGAAAGAATCCCGTGATTGTAGGATTGTAGGGATAGACGCGTGACTGATGAAAACCTGCATATATGTAGCACCAAAGATGAAAGGAGAAACACAGCAAAAAAGAGAAGGATTGAAAATCCTCCCGTGGAGTAGGGATTCTCCCGAACCACGTAAATCTTGAGATTGAATTTCGACTTAGATAAAAGTCTAAGTCTCAAGATACATACACGGGAGGATTTATACATACAAACAACTTATAAAACTTGAATATGGCCAGAAGCTTGCCAAATGTAATGGATGAAAATTGCCTCAGGATCATGAATAGTCGGAAATCCAAAGACAATTTCGTAATGTTATCTCAACAATCCACTAGAGTTGGCTTTGATACTAATTGTTAGATTGAATTTCGAGCTCTCATGAATGTATTGAGATATAAACGCACCGTAGAAAACGTATCTGAATCCATTACTGTCAAGATCTTTGAATGGAAAGAACATTCACTTGATATAGACTTTCGGAACCTTCCTTCAGAGCTATCGACGTAAAGAATAAAATTTAATCTTTTATACGGCAAATAATTCTAATATTTTAAATGTCCACTAAAAATTTGTTTACGATCCGATAAATAAGACCTATCACATTGCTCTTCGAATTACGATATGTGGCTAAATATATATATGCCAAATATTCAAGTACACCTTATGAATAAAACAAACAAACTGGTGAGTTAGTCCTACAATCTATTTTTGGACGAAATGGTAAAACTTTTATGATTTGGTCTCCTTCCGCGTTCCGTTGACAAGGAGAAATAGTTGTAGATGTTTGACCCATGATGAAATTTGCACCATTTCACACGACGCAGGAGCTGATCATGAAGTTTGCAAGTTGGAAAGATTCTGAAATTTGCACGACACTTTATATCCAATTATGCTGTTCATTTCAATGCAGAAAGTCCAATGAAGTTCATCACAGATCTCTTCAGTCTCCCATTCATTCTCCTGCAGATTTTGATCTTAGAGGAAGCGTCAGCCCAGCGGACTCCCACCACATTAGTGGCACCCCTAAACAAGGACACCACCACTTCTCTCTACACGATAACTATCAACAATGGAGAACGCTATGTCGTTGACCTCAGTGCCCCGTTCGCTTGGCGGAGCTGCACCGCGAGCCACCGTCCCACAGTGGCCTGCTTCTCTACTGAATGCATCCAGGCTCAGTATCTACCATTAACATCACCAACTTGCTCTCTAATTGTGAATAACTCTGCCACGCCCTGCATTTGTGAGGTGATTCCGGTAAATCCGAGGACCCAATCATGCGCTTTAGCTCCATTGACTACGGAAAATATCACATTATCTTGGACGGATGGTGCCAATCCTACTTCCAAGGTCACTGTAACAGATGGATATATATCGTGTGCACCTTCATCCCTTTTGAAATCCTTCCCAATTGGTGTTGTGGGATTGGCAAGCCTTTCTTTGGCTCCATTAGCTCTGCCATCACAGTTTACTTCAATTGTTGGAGTGAGCAGAAAGTTTGCAATTTGTTTGCCAAGCACAAGTTCGGCTCATGGGGTGGTTTTTTTCGGCGACGGACCATATAATCTTCTTCCTCCCACTAATTTTGATGCATCGAGTCTTCTGTCCTACACCCCACTTCTGGGAAATCCGAAGTCTGTAGATTTCTTCATTGGTATGTAATATGTTAACCTTGTCATTTCGTCGAACAGTTCAAGATCCATCCATGTTAGGTGCTTTATTTATACCTATTGTAACAGGTATCAAGGCCTTATCCCTGGGTGGAAACTCCATTGCAATGTCTCCATTCGAAGGAGTCAAGCTTAGCACAGCGGTGGCTTACACGACGCTGAGAACAGACATTTACGAGCAATTTCTCCAGTCCTTCATCACTGCAATGAAGGGTATTCCCCGCACGAAGAATGTGAAACCATTCAGTACATGTTTCAATGCTACTGCAATTGGGTTCAGTCGCGTGGGCTTGCACGTACCTCAAATTGATTTGGAATTCGCCAATGGCAAGAACTGGACGATATACGGAGTGAATTCTATGAAGATTGTTGGCGGCGATTCTGCCTGTTTTGCGTTTCTCGATGGTGGGAAGATGGCAGAACACTCCATCGTCATTGGATCATTCCAGATGGAGGATAACTTGTTGTTGTTTGATCTTGAACAATCAAGGCTTGGATACAGTTCCTCCCTGTTTTTCGAGAGAATTACATGTGGGAACTTCAACTTTACAAAGAAAACCCAGTCTTGAAAATGCTGGTCGAACACTGCTGTCAATAATCCCCATGTATGAAGCAACTATTTGTTGTGATTGTGAAACTCAATGTACTAAGAAATTCTGGTTCCATCACTAACTATAGTCTATGTTTCAGAAGGTTGTCCTCTATGAGTTGGGCGGTTGACCTTTGCACTGCCCGAATTTCGTATAAGTGCCTGTTTACGGGCGTCAAGACGGACGCCTAAGCCACATAGGCATTGGCGGACACTAACCACTCCATGTACACATTGTTAGTTGAGCATTTATTGAAAAGAGAGATTTGGTAGTTGGAGAATTAAGTAGGGAAGATCTCTTGTTCCCTTATTACTCTATATATACATTGTAAATGTAATGAACAAAAACACACGAAAAAGAAAGAAGAGAAGAAAAAGGGGTCCGGTTTTCCCGTGAACGTAGGCAATGCCGAACTACGTAAATCATCGTGTTATGCATATATAGATCTAAATTCAACATGTATCAGAGCAGGGGACGAATCCCGATATCGTCATCTACCAGTAAGAAGTGTGTGCACGTGTAAATGGCGGAAACGGCAGCCGCCCTAGCTGAGGCTGCGAAGGTCCTCGGAGAGCAACTAGCATCGATCCTGCAAGAAAAGAAAGGTGCATTAGTCCCAGTGGAAGGAGGGACGAAAACTGGAAATCAAGGAGATATTAAAATGGCGGAAGTTCTGGATAATCAGAACTATCCCATTTGGAGGCGACGAATGGAGATAGCATTGGGCGGCCGAGGTCGCATTGAACACATAACCGGAGAACCGGCACCACCGAAAGAAGGAGAGCCTGGATATCAGGTCTGGTGGGAAAAAGACCTACAAGTCTTTGATTGGATCACCACCAATATGGAGCAAAACATCGCCCGCCAGTACCTAAACTTTCCCACATCTCGCGAACTGTGGAAAGGGTTAGCTAAAACTTTCCAATCCGGCGAGGACAACCTGCAAGTATACGATCTCACAACAAAAGCCGACAGTTTGAGACAAGGTCAGATGTCCATTGAAGAGTATTATAGCTTGAGCAAAAATATATGGATGGAGGTAGACAGAAGAAGGCCTAATCCCATGAAAGATCCGGAGGATATTATCATATATAACAAGATGCAAGAGGAACATAGACTATTCAAATTTCTACACGGTTTAGATAGCGTATTCGGCACAATCATACGGGATATATCGAAGGAAAGAGAACTACCGGATATGGACAGTGCTTATGCCACCATCAGACAGGAAGCAGCTCGCGGTAACATCTTAGGACCCATGGGTCAGAGTGCTGGATCAAGTCAGAACCCGAATGGGCTCGGGTCACGCCTTCCCGGATCAGGGCTCATCATTCACCATGGATCCAATCTGGGTTGGGTTACAGAGCCCCCGAGTCCAGGAAATCAAGCAGACACCGGGCCGGATCGTGATGTCGGTGAGGCCCACATCGGAATGGGAACCGGGGCATCCACTGGATCTGGAAACAGGTACGGGTCCGGAACCATTCAACCATCAAGATACACACCGGCAGCCACCACCACTCCGGGTCACCCTCCGCCACCGTCGCAACCACAAAGAGATTCGGACCGCGGTAGCACCAATTCCTTCCGGCCACGCGAGATGCGGTATTGCCACAACTGTGGGCTTCAGGGACATATTCGAAGGGATTGCAGACGGAACAAAGGCAGAGGAGGGCGGCCCACCGGAAATCGGCTAAATCAAGGGACAGTGGCCATGGGAGAGGGGCACGGAGATGAAAATGAAGCAAATGGGTTTGCAGCAGTTGGGATGGGAAGGCGAGAACCCATCCTAGACCGCTACAAACGACTTCCCGCACCAAACGGAAACAACACAGGCGAGATCCGTGAGATGAAAGGAAAAGGGGTCGCCGAAGAGACGAGCGAGCATCTCGATGTTTCAACCAGAGGTAAAGAAGACTGTAAGAATGAAACTTTGTCTCGAACGTTCGATTATAACACATGGGGTTATTCTTGTGGGCCAAAAACTAATAGTGCAGATGAGAACCTCATTGGGCCGAATAGTGACAGTACAGGGACGAGTTTTCGGCCCAAAATTACTCCATATAATAACAGTGCAGGGAAAGGACATGGGCCACGGGTCTTCTTGTGCGGGCCACAGAATTTGAAGCCCAAACCTCGGGTTAAAGGGCCAAAATACTTTATGGATGGATGTTTTGGTAACTTTAATGATGATTTATGTTATGCGTTGATTAATTCAACCAAGGAAAAATCGAGTGAGTGGATTTTTGATTGTGGCGCTACTGACACTGTGACGTATGATGCCTCAGATATTATAAGCCCTCAGGTACCCCCGAAAAAAATTATACAGACCGCCAATGGAGAATCCATCATGGTTAAAGGAGCCGGGAATGTGGAGATAACCCCATCTTTGCGACTATCTAATTGTTTATTTGTGCCGGGCCTGTCACACAAGTTACTCTCCATTAGTCACGTGACTAAAGAACTGAACTGCACTGTACTAATGTATCCTTCCTTTTGTGTACTACAGGATATCCGAACGAAGGAGATCATTGGGCGTGGTACTGAGAGGGCTGGGCTATATTATGTGGATGAAGTAACTATGTCGGCTAAAACTCTTGTGGCAAGAGGAACGAATCGTGTCGGATGGCTATGGCATTGTCGGTTAGGTCACCCGTCAGACGGGTACCTAAAACAGTTGTTTCCTAAATTATCGTGTTTTCCCATTAAGTGTGACTCATGTGCTCGTGCAAAAACTCATCGTGCTTCATTTACTAGTAGTATGACTAGATCTGATGTTCCATTTGAACTTGTTCATGCTGACGTTTGGGGGCCAGCCCCGTTTATTGGTGGAAATGACTTGAAGTATTTCCTGTTATTTATTGATGACTGTACTCGAATGTGTTGGGTATATTTTTTGAAAAATAAATCTGAGGTGCCTGGCAAGTTTACGCAGTTTTTCAATATGGTTAACACTCAGTTTGGCGGAATGATGAAAGTATTTCGTACTGATAACGGAGGGGAGTTCGTAAACTCGTATATGGCACAATTTTTCTCTGAACATGGATTGGTGCATCAAACTACGTGTCCCTATACTCCAGAACAAAATGGTGTGGCAGAAAGAAAGAATAGGGTATTGCTGGAGATAACACGAGCACTTATGTTTGAATCTTATGTCCTGATGGATTTCTGGCCCGAAGCAGTTGCCACTGCAACCTATTTGGTGAACCGCTTGCCCACTAGAGTATTAGAGATGAAGACACCTCTTCAAGCCTTAATGTCATTTGTGCGGATCCCACCATACCTCACGGTCCTTTCTCGGATATTTGGCTGCTCGGTGTTTGTTCACGTACCAAAGTCTCAGCGTACAAAATTTGATGCATGTGCCATCAAGTGTGTATTTGTTGGCTATGGAGTGAATCAGAAGGGATACCAGTGTTATGATCCCGCCTCACAGCATGTGTACACAACTATTCATTGTAACTTTGTGGAAACAGAGTTTTATTATCATTCCATTCAATCTAGGGAACAGGGGGAGCATACTCGAGCTGATTCCCTAGATTGGATTTCATATGCACCATTACGTGTTCCACCGCCTATTGACCAGCCCCTCTCAGCGCCCTCATCCGCACCCGTCCAAGATCTCCAAAGATCGGATATCGAGGTACGACTTCCTACTACTAATGAACCGTGTGTTCCTATGGATATGTCGTCTGTTCCATCTGTGCAGGATAATGGTGAGATTACTCCTCTGCCTACAAGAATATTGCCTCCTCGGAGTACTCGAGGGATTGCTCCCAAGAGATTTACACCTGATCATATTCGTGGTACACAGCGGTACCCTATGGCTAGCCTATTCAGGGGGAGGGAGTCCGAATCAGCTAAAGCATTTATGACTTTATTATATCGGGAGGCTATTCCAAAGAATGTAATTGAGGCCACTTCTAGTCCTGAGTGGCGGAAGGCAATGGATACAGAGATGAGAGCTCTAAAGGATAACCATACTTGGGAGAAGGTACAACTACCTGCTGGAAAATGCCCAGTCGGATGTAAATGGGTGTTTACGATCAAAAGACATTCAGATGGATCAGTTGAAAGGTTCAAGGCAAGACTTGTGGCCAAAGGATATACTCAGACATATGGAGTGGACTACTCTGAGACCTTCTCCCCCGTGGCAAAGATTGACACTATCCGGGTACTATTCACTGTTGCTGCTAACCTTGATTGGCCATTATATCAGTTGGATGTGAAGAATGCATTTCTGCATGGAAACTTAAAAGAAGAGGTATATATGGATGCACCCCCGGGTTTTTCACAAGAATTTTGTCCAGGGGAGGTGTGTAAGTTGAAAAAGGCTTTGTATGGGTTAAAACAATCTCCTCGAGCTTGATTCGGAAGGTTTACCGTGGCAATTAAGAAGTATGGATATGTGCAAAGTCACTCGGATCATACACTGTTCACAAAAAGGGAGAATGGAAATCTAACCTTTTTATTATTATATGTTGATGACATGATTATTTCAGGAAACAACAAGGCGGAAATCACAGCACTTAAGGAACATTTGTTTAAAGAATTCGAGATGAAGGGCCTTGGGATCCTGAAATACTTCTTGGGTATTGAGGTTATGAGATCTAAGTTTGGAATTCACATTTCACAGCGGAAGTATATATTGGATCTACTTGCGGAAACTAGAATGCTTGACAGCAAACCAGTTGATACTCCAATGGTACCCAACCATGGGTTGAGGATAGTAGAAGAAGCTCCTGAGACAGACAGAGATCGGTTCCAACATCTGGTTGGCAAGCTGATCTATCTCTCTCACACCAGACCTGATATTGCATATGCAGTAGGAGTGGTAAGCCAATTTATGCATCGACCGCAGAAGGACCACATGGAGGCTGCCCTAAGAATCGTGAGGTACTTGAAGGGTTCTACTGATACAGGGGTTATGTTTCGAAAGAATGGTCACTTAAATATGGAAGCCTACACAGATGCCGACTGGGCCGGAAATCCAGTTGATAGGAAATCAACATCAGGATATCTTGTATTTATTGGAGGAAACTTGGTGGCATGGAGGAGTAAGAAACAGAAGGTGGTCGCATTATCAAGTGCTGAGGCGGAGTTTCGCGGGATTACCCGCGGGATAACTGAAATCCTGTGGCTAAGAAGACTTATGGGTGAGTTGGGACTCTTGTTCGATCGATCGTGCCCATTGAGATGTGATAATAAGGCAGCAATTCACATATCAGAGAATCCTGTACAACATGAGAGAACAAAACACATCGAGTTCATTAAGGAGAAACTGGAGGTAGGGGTTATATCTCTACCATATGTGAAGTCAGAAGACCAGCTAGCTGATGTTCTTACTAAAGCAGTGACCGAACATGTGTTCCATGAGACTATGCACAAGTTGGGTATTGGACATCCCAATACTCAACTTGAGGAGGAGTGTTAGTTGAATATTTATTGAAAAGAGAGATTTGGTAGTTGGAGAATTAAGTAGGGGAAGATCTCTTGTTCCCTTATTACTCTCTATATACATTGTAAATGTAATGTACAAAAACACACGAAAAAGAAAGAAGAGAAGAAAAAGGGATCCAATTTCCCCGTGGACGTAGGCAATACCGAACTACGTAAATCACCGTGTAATGCATATATAGATCTAAACTCAACACAAACAACACTTTTAATACTGACTACATACACTACGAGAAAACAGAGAATCTTGAAACAGCTACGTGTTATGCCTAATCCTGGCAAAAGGAACTTTTTTTTGTCTATGCAAGTGAAAGAATAAAGGAAATTTTCTACTGAACTATCAAATTCAAACTCGGATCTCAAAGATCTAAATTTCCTTTTTGGCATGTTCATCAAACGACCCCATGTTATCTACTCCTGAAAGTCAATCTGTAAAAGTAATTCAGCTCTTGTCTTTCACTTTTTCATTCATGCGTCACTTTTCCTTGTCTATTTTCCAACTATCATTTATTACTATATTTCTTAAATCTGGGTTCTCTCTCTTATTCTGAACCCATTGGTTCCTTTCACTGGATGAACATCGCAAGCATTCACCTCAACCTTTTTGAAGAAAATGCTGTGTGCTTGTTCGGGGGCAGGTGAGGAATTCCATCCTGACGAGGTAGTGCCGGAATCCCCTGATTCACTGGCGACGAGGGATTTCTCGGCCGGCGGCATTTCTTCATCAAGAACTGCTACTGCAAATTGGGAATCCAAACTTGAAGATGCTCAAGTGGATGAAGCAGAGTCCACGTTGAAGGAAGCACTCTCTTTAAATTATGAGGTCGTCTGCTTAAGCTTCTCCACTCTCATACTGATTCCATGTCAGCGCTTGTGGTGAGATTTTTGAATGTGTAAATTTTTCAGGAAGCTCGAGCTTTGCTGGGCAGGCTTGAATATCAAAGAGGCAATTTTGGTGCTGCCCTTCAAGTGTTTGAAGGAATCGATATCAGACTCTTGTCTCCGAGGATGTCCATGGCTATTGCTGAGAGAGCGTCGCCTCTGAAAACCCAGTCCAGAACAAGAAGTGTTTCAGTTGGCGTAATGACATTTCATTCCGTGACTCTACTTCTTGAAGCCATCTTACTGAAAGCAAGCTCGTTGGCGGAACTCGGACGAGCAAGAGGTAATTTATATCTTGCCGTTTTCGTTATGGCTTCGACTTCCTGGCTTTTGATTCTGTTCATCTGTATGGGATCCCCAGAAGCTGCAAGAGAATGCAAGATTATACTGGATATAGTTGAATCTGCTCTGCCACAAGGTCTAAACGTAGAAATCACTGAAGAGAGCAAGTTGCTGGAGATGTTCCACAGAGCACTGGTCTTGCTTCCCAAGCTATGGTTACAGGCGGGCTCACTGGACGAAGTTATTGCTGCATATCGAAGGGCATTAATGAAGCCATGGAACCTTGATTCTCAGAGATTGGCGAAAGTGCAAAAGGACTTGGCTGCTGCGTTACTCTATGGAGGAGTTGAAGCTACTAGCATTCCCTCTCAGTTCCAACATTCAGAAGAGATGATTCCAGAAAACAACACAGAGGAGTCTATTCTTCTGTTGTTTGTACTGATGGAAAAGATCCTAAACGGAGAAATAATGTGGGATCAAGAAATCATGGATTATTTAACTTTCGCCCTCACCATTTCTGGGCAGTGCGAGTCTTTAGCAGATCACACCGAGCAAATTCATCCTGGCAGATATCCCCGGGCCGAGAGGTGGTATCTTCTTGCTCTTTGTTACAGCGCAGCCGGGCAGAATCAGACAGCACTCAACCTTCTGAAGAAAGCTGGGGGATTATCTGAAGATGATGCAAAACCACATTTATCGTCATGTCTGCTTGGTGCTAAACTATGTGCTCAAGATTCAAGTGAATCCCATCAAGGGATAACATTTGCAAATAGAGTTATTGATTCATGTATTACCAAAAACAGGCACATACTGCGGCAGGCTCATAAGTTTCTTGGTATCTGTTATGGGAATGCTGCAAGAATGTGTGTTTCTGATCAGGAAAGAGCTATATTGCAAAGCGAATCACTGAACTGCTTGATCCATGCTTCTCTGAGCAGCGAAACAGATCCGGAGATTAGCTTTAGACTTGGGCTTGAAAATGCTGTACAAAGGAACTTGGCTTTGGCCTTCGATCATGTACTGATGTACTCGAAAATGAGTGGTGGAAGCTCAGTGAGAGGGTGGAAATTGTTGGCTCTTATTGCCTCTGCTGAGCAAAGATTAGAAGATTCTGAAGCCATCATCAATGTTGCATTGGATGAAACAGAAAGTATGGACCAGTTGGAGCTTCTGAGGTTGAAAGCAGTTATTCAGATCGCCGACGAAAAACCAAAACAAGCCACTGAAACATACAGGGTTCTTCTTGCCTTATTGCAGGCGATGAGCACCAATGAGGTGAGTTAAACTTTTTGAGTTCCATCCATGAACTCTTGAAACATCTACACTCATAAAAGCTTTTTGGCCCCCATTGGCAGGTGGAGAGAGTGCGGAAACTCGAAGCCGAAGCATGGCTAGATCTGGCAAGTCTATATGCAAACAAAAAGCTCTGGCTTGATTCAGATGTTTGCATTAAGAAGGCAAAGGAAACTATGTTCTACTCCCCTCGTTGTTGGCATGAAACAGGTTCGTAAACCTCCCAATTGTAAGCAGTGTTCGAGAAGTCCCTAAACGGAAGTGGTGCGTTCGGCCCCCAAAAAATGCCCAAGTCGCCCAGCCACGAGACCGCATTGCCTGGCCGCAGCTCAGGCTGTCTAGGTGGCGAATTCTCGAACACAGGCACCACCCTCACTCAAAATTTTATCTTGAAATGCCCGCAGGAAAACTTTTGGAATCTCAAAGACAATATACAGAAGCGGCTGCTGCATTCTGTGTTTCTACATCGATAGAACCGAATTATGTCCCGAGCATTGTCTCCACCGCTCAACTGTTACTTAAGATGAGTAATGAGTCTGGCCTGATTGCAAAAAGCTTCCTGATGCATGCTCTTCGGTTAGATCCGACTAACCATGATGCATGGCTGAAGCTGGGATTAATTTTTAAGATGGAAGGGTTACACCAGCAAGCTGCAGACTCATTTCAAGCAGCACACGAGCTGAAGCTCTCTGCTCCTGTCCAAAGCTTTCAATAGCAACTACTACATCTAGTGATCAGGAGCAGTCATGTCGGAGTTGCAGGAACAATCAAAGTTCAACCGAATTGAAAAGACATACATGCATTTTACATCAAAACAGAGGAGGTGCTAAAGCCTAAAAGGCATCAAGCATTGTAAAATGCGGAGGCAAGTTTACAATTGAAGCAGGGTCGAGTCTATCCTAATCTTAGCCATACAAGCAAAGAAAAGAAAAGAATTTTTTTCTGGTGCCGAATCTATGGTACCGAATTTTGGCTTATGGTGCCGAAATCTATTATTGACCGTTGGATCTGTGCTTCAACGGCCGAGATCATTTCACTTAATGGCCAATAATAGATTTCGGCAAATTCGGCACCATAGATTCGGTACCGGAAAAAAATTCGAAAATATATAACTCACATTCTGTGGCGAATCGTGGAGGTCTGACTAGAGTGTGTGTTTTACATAAGGTGCAAATTCTGTGGATCTAAATTGGGGGTGTGGGATAGTACATGTCCTTCAAAAAAAGGAGGTGTAGGTGCACCCCACATCCCAGTTGGCTCCGCCAGTGCTCGTATTTATGAACTTATCTAGGTACACATCACCTGGAAAGCCATCCATCAAATAACCATGCCAATACAAAAAACAAAAATCAAGTATGAGAAAACTGCCAAGAGATTTGTTTAAGAGAAAGGTTAGCTTTACAATCAGAAAAAGGAAGTGTGACAAAAAATTAGATACAAAACTGATTGTTAGGGCGAAATCATTCTGGGGGAATTATGCAAACCTAATCATTAATATCTTTACTGATAATATTATTGTAGCCCACCATACATGGCATCTTAATTATAAATCATAGTCCAATCAGCAAATCAAGTCCTTGTGCAGTTAACAGGTTCAAGTGAAATGAAATGTAGCATTTCACGGTGTTATATGTTGGAATTCCCTAGATTAATGTGAAGGTGGAAAAATAAACGAATAACGCAACATTAAAAGATTTAAGGAGGTTTGGCCTGAAAGCCTACATCCATGGAGAAGAGGAGAATCAATCAACTATAAACAGTAATACAAAGGAGGGAGAAAAGCTAAAAGATACACGAGGGCAACCTCTCAAGTCGCCCAGATAAGGGAGCTACAACCCAAGTCTCACATGTCTTTTTTTGTGCAATTAGAATTCTTACGGGAATTAATAATTCAAGTCAAATTAAAATTTTTAATTACATATCAAATTCAGTTTTTTTTTTTTGTAGGTATCAAATTCAGTTATCTAATACCTTCACCTCGCCACCATCATTTAATATTATGCGTACTTAATGTAGGGGATAGAGGAGAAAGAGCTAGGGTGGATATGTGCTAGAGAGATAACTATCTCATCCTAAAAGTTGTCTTCAACTAATTGATTTCTCATCTAGATGCTTTCTGTACATTGCATTAAACAACATGAAATGTAATATTGCATTATTGGGATCCAGAAAGTTCTGCCTGCTTTAAGAAGAAAATATGCAAAGAATCCTGCTCATCCATAATAACAGAGAGAAACTAGAAATGGAACGGGCACAACTCGTGTTATCTAGCCCACCGAGAACAAATTTTTTTTTCTTTTTATTTCATAGTCTTTTTATTTGATAGTACTCGAGCATCCTGCCTTACAACCCAGGAATTGACCTCGATAACAGCTTTATTGATTTATTTTGTTACAAAATCATGTGGAATGAAGTCGTGACATTAAGAAATACAGAACCATTACGAAGAGAAGAAGCTTGAAAGAACCAAAGTTGATTGAAGGCAATAATATTCAAGATTAAACACACCCATACGAGGAGAAGTTATATATAAGAATCTAATCAAACCCCAATTCAGTTAACTGGAAAATTCTGGTGCAGATTCAAAGAAGCTTCCTCGGGAGAAAACGCACTATTGGACCCAAAAAAATTGCTTGGGCAAGGTGGAAAAAAATATCCTATCCATTAAGAAAAGGTGGACTTTGAAGGCCAGATATGGGATCATAACTATCCCGCATAAGCTGACAGTGAACAAGAAACATATTTCACACTGGTGCAAAGGCTTTCAAATGGAAATATTGGACCAGCAGTGGTTTCAAAATCAATTTATTCGTAAACCAGGCAAGGGAGATAATACACCGTTCTGGCTAGACAAATGGATTGGAGAAAAAAGTCTATCTGATGCATTCCCTATATTATACTAAGTATCAATTTATGGTTGATACTTCAGGCGCACAAACTCCTCCACCCGACGATCTGCTATGGAAATTGGTGCAACTCGCCGGAATTATGCCTCAAGAAATGATACACAGATGATGGAGGTTTAGATGGCGATGAAGAAGAAGAATAACGAGAAGACGGAATTGTTGCGAAGAAGAAGAAGAGGAACAGATTTCGACAACTCCCTATTCCAGTTATTATTCCAGTTAGTACAACGGAATACAAGAGATAAACAGAATGTATCTCAAATTCAAAAATTCAAGATATGAAAAACTCGTAATCCTGAGACCTGAACGCCGAAGGTAATCAGTGCGCAGATCCGTAGATTTCATGAAGAAATCTGTAAGAATGAGCCGTCAATCACAAAAAACTCAAAATCAACCGTAGGTCAACACACAGAAAATCAACAATCAATCGGTTCAAACGAACGAGAGTAAGATGAGGAGTCCGAATCAATGCTCAGATGTGAGAAAGGACCAATGAATCGGCCGAAAAGTGAGAAAACAGTGCCGGCAAAAATAGGGTTTCGGAGTTACAGAGAGATACAGAGAGTCAGCCGAAAGAGAGAAGACAAAAGTGGTAGAAGTGTGACGAAAAATTACAAGTATGATTATATACGTGTGTCCAGAATGTTCGACGGAATATGGAAAGAAACGGGCCAAGGTGGACGGGCCGAGTAACCGAGTGTAAACAATTGATCAGACAGGTCGGACCAGGTAAGGAATAAAACGAGCAACTAGGCCGAGGGACAAAAATAGAAATCAAATGGAAGCCCAAATTCAGAAATAAATCCAGTTGACCAAGTCAACACCACTAGATCAGAACAAATGGGCCGAACCAGAATAGACTGAGGCCCACAACTGGGATTAGCCCAAACCCAACATATAATTTCAGTCCCACTAAACACATCAAGCCCAAAAATCTAACTCACACACCTACCCAACGTTGTTAAGACCCGAAAGAATACGAGAATTTCGGTTAACACAACGGTAATTTGAGTTCGGAATTTCAACCTCCAAGTCATATAATGACCCGGTTGACAATTCGCAAGTC
>JAOYMZ010001017.1:0-25264 GCA_025802335.1 Pinguicula primuliflora | reverse complement strand
TCATAATTTAACTAATAAATTAAAATGCATAAATTTATTTAACACATAAATAACAATTAGGCATGCATTCAACAATTGAACAAATAAATTGACATTTAGAATAACATAATTAAATTTTAAACATGTATACTAAAACTGATTTTATTAACACATAAATAAAAAAAGTTTTTTTATAAAAAAAATATGAGCACAATAACAAGAGAAATGGCTGGCACTTTTTAAAACCAAATACCTTTTTGTTTTGTCTCATTAGGTTTCAAACCCAATTTGAACCTACCGCCCCCTCCTTTAAAATTTTTTTTAAATCCTTTTTCTATTAAAATAAAATAAAATAAACGTTTCATAAGCTTACGAAACCAGGAAAGAAAACAGAGTCTTCTTTGTTCGCAAACTTAGTATTGCAGGAAATCAGTGCCGCCGCCACATCCTCCGTCCTCCACGGATTGTCGCCGCCGGAGTTTCAGTTGCGTGCCGCCGCCGCAGTTTCAGTTGCGTGCCGCCACCCGCCATCAACACGAAGATCGCGGTTTTGCGCAGGTGAGGACGTCTCCGTTCACCTCCACCCTCTTTCCGGCGACTCCTTTTGTTTCCGACCATTCTCCTCTGGTGGTGCATGACACACACGTCCGCCTCCAGTCGCCGAAAAACGGAACATATCCGTAGATCTGGCCGTGGGAGGGTTTACACGCGTTTCCGGCGAATTCCCCGACACGTGACATACACGTGCCGGCGAATTCCCCAACACGTGACATACACGTGCCGGCGAGTACTGTTCATGCGGCGGCGGCAGCGCTCCAGCAGCGAACAGCGACAGATCCGATGGATTATCCGGAAACACAGACAAAACATATTCAATTAGTATCAAGAAAAATTTAATCGAACAAAATTAGTTAAACTGGAATTTGGCTCCGATACCACTGTAGGATTGAATCCTCAATATCAGAACAGATCTGATAATTTGAATACGAATACAAAATCGTACCTTTAATGCGAAAGCATGACGTATCGTAATATTCCGGTTGAATGGATCTTCAAACGGCGCTACCAGAGTTCCGGTGGTATTCTATAACTCAAGACTCTCCTTTCGAGATGATGAGACAGCACTTCGAGAGAACTATTGAATAATGGGTCTCAACACATAAGAAGAGAATAGTGCTTAGGGTAAAAGCTTTTTTTAGGGTTTGAGAATCTCCCTATTTATAGGAGTTGATATGGACCAACATGGGCCAAAACCCATTTAATGTATTAATTTTATAAATTACAATTAAACATATTAATTGCAATTTAATCCTTAATTACATTATGCTATAATTATGTTTAACGTCCAACAGCATAGAATGTAGTTTCGTAGTGTAGAGTGGACAGAGTAGATTCATAAGAAATAGTGATTGATCAAATACGGAGGTGTGGCTCTCAACACCATGCTGACAATGAAGCCAGCAACAGAGTTGTTCTAGAGCAGAATTGTACTATAGTGTAGTAATGTGTTTGCCTCTTTTTTAATACAATCTTTATTGAAAATTTGAGTGTTCGGTTGATAAACAAAGCATTAATAGTACTAAATTAATCTGCATCTATTTCCTCAATCCTCGACTTGCTCAACCTCATCCTCTTATGTTCTGGCTTTTCTTTAACATTTGTGACTTGCTGAACCTCATTCTCATCCTCAACAGACATGTCCGTCAACTCATTAAGATACGAGTAGAGTCCGGTCATGCCGCTGGTGGAGATGTTTTCATCAACCCATGGATGGCGACGAAATTCTTCATCAATTTCCGTCCACTTACGTTCTTTATCATATTCTTCATCTTCAAAATCTTTAACAATCTCACCCACATCCTTTGAATCAGGGCTCGCAAGATACTCAGGGTCTATATTCAGATCAAATCGAGCCGAGACCTCTTCCTTGTTGTCGGAATTAGAGTGCACAAATGAATAAAAAAGAAGGGAAAAAGCTTGTATAAAAAGAAACGTACCGCCCTTCCAAAAAGCGAGCGTATAAACCTTGCGCATTGTAAGAGCTACAGTTTCTAATTGTTAGAAAACATATCTCATATCTTTGTGGGTTCGGTCTCGTGTGGGCATGTGCGCGTGTGAGTCAACCTAAAATAGGAAGATGCGAGTTTCTCTCTCTAAAACCTTGATAAGACGTGTGAGAAGTTTCAACACTAATGACCGAAATTTATGCCATTAATGATGCCCGGACGTTCAAAACGCAGTGCAGTAAACTTTCATCTTTTGGGAATCTAGGACTTTCTACCGGACATTGGAAGTTGAAACCATGAGCGGTGGAATATTACAAAATTTGGTCTGATTATGTGATATAAGAAAAAATTTGCATTTTTTAAGCTCCATCTTGATAATATTCAGTAGTTTTAAATGCTACCCGGTGGCTCTGTTGGCTCATGATCCATCTATTTTTGTAATCTTCTCCTTGAGGAATCGGGTAGTGGAACCATACAATAAAATATGTACTATTTTTTAATAAATGGCACAGAGAATTTTTCTAGTAAAATGACCATATAAGTTCAACCAAAAAAATGTATCTGTTTGTTCACCAGGTTTTTTATAGTGGGTTCGTTCCACCCAAGCCAAACAAGGGAATGATCTCGCTTATGTCAAAAATCGATAATCTAGAACATATGGAACATTTACGCCCAATTAGTTTGATAAATATTTGTGTCAAAGTGGTCACAATGGCGATAGCCAATAGATTGAAGATTGTGATGCCACACATTGTGTCACAAAATTAGTCTAGTTTTATCCAACGACGAAGTATCATTGAGAATATTATTGCTGCTGAGGAAGCTGTACATACTATGAGGTCTTGTAAAGGCAAGAAGGGAATCATGGCTATCAAGATCGATCTAGTCAAAGCCTTCGACAAGGTGAGTGGGGATTTATTGCGGATACTCTGCACGAAGTCGGAATTCCTTTATACCTTACTAGGGTCATCATGTCTTCTCTACATATTAGCTCTTCTCGTATTCTTTGGGAGGGATTGAGGGGACCGGAATTCAATCCAAAAAAAAGTGTTCGCCGAGGTGATTCCATTTCTCCCTACTAATTTGTGTTATGTCGATTGTCGCATGAAGCAGCAAGGGAGGGTTGGTGGAAACCTTTGCCTTTTGGTAAGGAGAGATTAGAGTTATCTCATCTTATGTTTGTAAATGATTTAATTTTATTCTCCGAAGCAACCACGACCCAAGCCTTTGCTATTCACGATGTTCTTCAGACTTTCTCACTTTCATCGGGCCAAGTGGTAAACATTACCAAATCGGTAATTTTCTTTTCCCCAAATGTTCATCATTCATGGATCTCTTCCCCTACTACATGGGACAATCGATAAAAATACTCATGGATCTCTTCTCTTGAAGGCCCGGGCCAAAGATTTCTATGGTTGGGTGTCTAACACTTTGTAAATCCGTACTGTGTGCAATTCCTTCGTATCAAATGCAAACCACATCAGTTCCTATATCCATTTGTAAGGAGTTGGATAAGGAAGTGCAGAATTTTCTGTGGGATTGTGACTCGAACAACCGGAAGCCGCACCTTCTTTCATGGGACACTATATGTCGGAGAAAAGAGTATGGAGGACTTGGCTTGAATACTTTCAGTGACGTTAACAATGCCTTTACCCTTAAATTGGCATGGAGCTTCGTCTCGGGAGAAAGTAGGCTTTGGAAGGAAATTTTTCGTGCGAAATATTTTTTCCTTAGCAACTCATCAGATCATATTGTCAAATCCTCTACCGGTTCCCATCTACGACAGAATATTTCTAACCTTTTTGGAATGGTAGAGGATTGCACGAGATGGGTGGTTGGAAATGACAATTCTGTATCCTTTTGGACGATGTGTGGTTTCCTTTTGATTCTCCTTTAATTTCTAACGCTTTGATTACTGTCCCTCCCTCTGATTATTCCATCAAAGTAAATTCTTCCTGTTTTAGCTCAGGGGCTTGGAATACAAGTAAGTTGGCATCATGGCTTCCTCTTGAATTGGTGGAACGAATCTTAACCATCCCCTCCATGTGCGGAATATGGCCTGATAAGCGGTCTTGGTGGTTCACGGCTAATGGAGTATTTTCCTACAAAATGGCTATGGGGTTAACACGTGCCAAAGGTTAGGCCAGAGGAGAAGATTTGGCACTATATTTGGTCTCTCAAGGCCCCAGAGGTGATTAACATGTTCTTGTGGAAGGCTACTCGCGATTGTTTATGGACAAATAGCAGGAGATTCGCCAGGAGGATAGCCCAATCCACAGAATATCACTTTTGCCGAGAGCGAGGAATCGATTCTACATGTCTTGCGGGATTGCATGAGGAGTCATCGCCTTTGGAGGGAGCTTCTGCCTTTCCTACCACCTTATTTTTTTACTCTGCCTTCTTTGAGGGAATGGTTTTTTCTAGCCCTATCACCCACACATGATAACTCTGTTTCGCAGGAATTTTTTGTGGTGATATGCTGGAAACTCTGGATGAACCGTAATGAAGAAATCTTTAAGGAAAGCTTGTTGCTGATTCCAGTCTTATCGCTCATATCCGCGCATACTATGTGGGTATTCAAAGAGTTTATGATCTTGAAGGAAGGACGGCTAACATGTGGCACTCTGCTTTGGGGTGTGCTGTGCTTCCTCTAAGCAGATAGATGGCGACACGCCCAGGATCTTTCACCTTCCATGTTGATGCAGCGGTATGTAGGCGATCCTCCAAGGCAGCTTTTGGAGGGGGTCCTATGGGAGGAATACTCAAACTGGGTCCTTGGATTCAACCGGGCAGTTGGTGTCTGCTCAGTGTTGTCAGCAAAGCTATGGGCCATTTACCATAGCCTTTCTCTAATCCAGATGATGGGGTTCTCTCAGATTACCACATTCTCTGATAATATTACGGCATGCAAGTTGATTTCTGGCCAATCATCCGACGTCTTACATGTCGCCCTTACTCAGATGATTCGGCAATTAATTCCGAGCTGCAAGCTATCGTCGGATGTGGTGGTTTATGTTCACCGTTCATGCAGCGTCGAGGCAGATTACTTGGCCAAATTTTGTCTATCTTTTCCGACAACAAGCTGGGAGCTTTTCTCAGTGGAGCCTGAGTGTATTAGGGGTCTCTCTGGTTCATCAAGTCAACATGCACAAGACGGTCCCGAGCAAGAGTCTCTAGGCCAGGGATAACATAGCATCTTGCTAACGCTAAACCTAGCTTATTGTACCCAGGGGATGATGAGGCTGATCACTCTGTCCTGCATGCATGGGGGGCGGATGGGATTAGAGGGTCGGGGTTCTCCGTATCTCCTTTTGAGTATCGGCGAGGTTGGATCGGCCATAGAGTCTTCCGAAAACATTGATCACCATGGACCACGTACCGACGTTTATTTTGACCACCTTGAATCTTTGGTTACGAGCGTGTTTGTCTACTTTTTGTAATTCTGCATGGCTTCGACTTCTATTGTATTAAAAAAATATATCCGTTAATTATTTATCCATTTGCCGAGATCCAAAATAGATTTTGGAGTGCGCATTTAGTCAAAAATCATGAAGTGATATAGAATTTTGGGTGTTCCGATTTTTTCCATGACTTGTGGGATGAGACTTTTTCGCGATCATGACATGTCATCGTGAGAATGATGAAAATCGGAAAATAATGACGCTGAGGGAGAACAAACTCGTGATCCTCCTCCTTCCAACCCCATTTCCTGTTACATCTACCTACCAACTATATCACTTCGCATTTTAATAATAAGAGTACTAGAATTTTATATTATCAATACCCAATATGATTAAATATATATATATACTTTTCACTTAGCATAACCAAAATCTAATATTGATTATAGAGTTGATATTAGACAAGGCTATAAACGAAAATGAGATGTTACCAACAATCTCGTATTTGAGTCATTTAAAGCTTGTTTGTTTAGTCCAGTAAGCTAAACAAATCGAAAAAACAAAACAAAATTGTGTTCGTGAAAATTAATGGATGAACATAAACTTATTCTTGAATTTTTAAATATTATAATATTTATTAAGAAGAGGCCTCTTGTTATACTTAAATTAACTAGTACTCAATCCTTGTTTACCATCACCCGTTGTTTAAATTGGTCGTATCATTGAAAACCTACACATAGGAGATAAAAATTCCCATATTTTGGTGCGGTTCCAGTGATTTCATCGCCAACAATTTCTAAAATCCTATAAAGAATTGCTTAACGAAAATTTGTGACTAAAATTTTAGCCACGAAGCCATCGTAACTCGGTCGAAGTATGCTGCTTTTTGGTCTTTTGTATATAAGCTTTACATAGGTATGATCAATTTCGACAACCGATGGTGGTGGATAGTTGAAACTAAAAAACTAGAAATGGATTGAGCACATAAAGGTTGAGTATATGAAGCTTGTTATTATTAATAATAATATATAGAATTAAATGTAATATTATTAATGAATGGAAACAAACATTTTTATAGATAAAATTCAAATGAACATGTAAACGAGTAGATAAATGAGCCTGGTGAAAACAAACGGAATTGAGTCGTTCTCACACACTCACAAATGCTTAATGAAGGAACTCTAATACAAAACTTTGTTCATTAATCTAATTCTAAACAAGATATTATTCGTTAAACTTAAAAAAGGAGTTTGAACCCAACTCAATTACTTAAATAGGTATAGATGAAAATTGCAATTAGTTTGACTTTGAGAAATAAATGATTGGGTGTTATATTTGCTAATAAAATATTTTACCATCTCGTTTAGTAGCGGGGATTTAATGTGATTTGTTAACATTATCCCACTTAATCCTTGATTTAGTAAATGAGATGTAGGGAAATATTTTCCGGGTCAATAAATGTGGGATATTATGTTAAAATCTTTGCTTAAAAAATATGTGTAATTTTGTGGGAAAGTTTTTTTTTTTATATTACTAATTTGTCCCTCTTTATAAAACTATAAAAAAAACTATAGAAAATAATGAATATTGATTTTAGTTATCGACAAATTATCCAAAAAAATTTTAAATAATATTTGTATTTGCAATATAATTCTTTTCAGATTTTTAATAATATTGTTTTTATTTTTTTAAGAAGATTTCATTTAAATTTAGAAAATATAAATTTTTCTACTTGTGAGTACAATGGCGGTTTGAAAATTTTAAGTATTTTATTTTATTTTAAATTTATTGTTTTAATTAAAAATAAAGGACCATATTATAAATTTACATAAATTTCAAATTCTTACTTAAAATCATCTTGATACCGGACATAGAATTTATAAATTTTACTGTATCTTAATATTAGTGTTCTAAAAAGCGCTAGGCGGGCGTCGGGCGGGAGATGACCGCCCAGTGCCCAGACCACCTAGGCGGCGCCCAATCGATTCATATTTTTTAATTTGAAAACATGAAAAAATATTTAAATATTAATAATACCTAACTAATGATGTCTATTAAAAATACCATGAATGTTGAAGTGCATGATAGTAAAAAAAATACTACAAATCTTCAGTCTGAGGAATCCCTTAGATATGATGCAAAATGGGTCTTGTTCTATCTTTTCGGAGTTTGAAGAAGGGGAGGGGGAAGGAGCCCTTGACTCACAACAAATAGAGGAGGATTTATTCAATCACATAGTTTGGGCTCCTAGAATATGGCATCTTTGAGGCTTTCTATTTGATTGTAACGAAAGGCCCAATTCATTAAAATCTGAGTGAGTTCAACAAAATAAAACAAGTGTTCAAAATTTAATCTTCATTTTCGTCATATTCTTCTCTAGCATAATGTCAGCCCAACTCAAACTCTTCTTAATCAATCACTGGTCTCTCATCGTCTGAATCAAAATCTTCAACATTTGTTTATAGGTAATGTCGCTGAGGAGATTTGAACCTGTGACTTGTGAGTACAATTGTCACTTCCATACTCCCTAGGCCAATCTCTCTTTGACAAAATCTTCATCATTTAATTCTCGTATATTTCTTATGCTTTTCGTAATATCATTTCCTTCCAACTCTTGATAACTCCAGCGAAGTCGTGACTCTAATTTTCTTTATCTTCTTCTTGATCTTTAGTTTCAACAAGTCATTCTTGGACCTAACATGCATCATCATCAATAATACATCTCACTTTTTTCTTATTAAGCATTTTCTTATTGATTAGGCAAGCGTTGAATTGGACATAGACTAGATTATTCAACCTTGTAGTATCTAGTCTATTCCTTTTCTTGTTTTGTTCTATAGACTAGATGACTAAAATTGTGGTCTTATGTTTGTTTTGTGGTTAATTAATAAGTTTGTACATGGGCTTAGGCCCATGAATAAATTTTATAACCTAAATCAAAATATTATTTTTTTAATTTTTTCATGATTAAGTACAGAATCATCAGGGCGGCCCAAGCGTCCATCTAGGCGGTCCGGGCGACTGCCTTATCGCCTTGGATCGTCCAGACGGGCTAGTCGGCTGCTCAGGCGGGCTAGATGGCCGCCCAGGGGGGTTGGGTGGCCGCCCAAGGGAGATGGGCCTCCCAGCAGGGGCGCCCAGCCCTTGTTCCCTGCGGCCACCCGCCCTCCCTAGCACCTAGGCGGTGTCTAGGCACCACTTAGGCATGACTAGTAGAAAGCTTAAAATGCAAAAAAATCTTATATATTCTTACGTACTAAATATTGAATAAATTTTTCCATAGTACTAAATTGTATGTCCTTATATTGAATTCAGAACCCATAAAGTATTATTAATATTGTATGGGGCGCGTGTACCTCCTATGGCCCGTCTGAGGTTTGATATACCACAAGAAAAATTAGAGGAACTAGCACAAGAATACCACATGGCAGTATGTCATTAGTTCAAATGGTGGTCCACACTTGCGCATCCTATCAACTTATGTCATCTTAAAGGAAAACAGACGCATAAGCGCGGAAATACTAAGGTTGAAACGCAAAGGAAAGTCTCAAATTCAAAAGCCTATTATTTCAGGAATTTCAAAGGATGCGCTGGGAGAGCTATCAACTATGCCACATATTTCGAGAACTGAAGCTGAGCTAAGAACAAAAGCAAATGTTACAATTCAATTAGGCAATTTGCTGGGAGTTAATGTGGATAGCTCCCACTTGGACATATTCGTGCAGATGGGCAAAATGGATGATGAAGGTAGACCTGAATAATTCTGCTACGATAGTGGGTGGGTGAAAAGATTTATAATTGATAATGATATAGTCAATGTACACTATCTCCTGTTGGAGAATTTATATGAATAAAAACAAAATACTTACCAATCAAAAAAACTTATGTCATCTTAGATTCTTTTATTTTTTGCCCCCAATTTTTCTTGTGGTATATATTTTTCGGCCAGTCTAACCAAGGAGAGAGGATACAAGCTACCGGGAAGCAACTTATTTCTTACACTTTTGATCATCTGGAATTCTAATTATTTGTTTGGTCTTTTGATAATCTTTTTGGGGTAGGTAAGTGTTTTATTATTGAAAATTATGTAATGTACACAAACGCTATTTCGGGTTATCACGCACAAGCGACCCTATTAATTGGTCCTCTACATTTAATTTTGTCCATCTCTAAGCTCCATTTGAACAAGAGCGTCGAAATATTCAGCTGTGAGTTGCATTCTAAACACATTTGCGAGGAGCATTGTTTTTTGGGCTTTCTCGATTACATCTGCCAAGCTATCTGACTCTGGAGCATATGTACTTGCATTCTCATTAACTTGTACTTTCTTTGCTGAACATTGTCGTCTCTTCTGCCTCATCTTCTCCATTCTAAATTTTCGAGTTTCCTTCGCATTCACCTTACGCATATGTTCTGCTAAAGAACTCTCATTTAGGCCTACTGGCTGGAAGGGTGTGGGCTTGATTGGGGTCCGGGCCAGTTTAAAGTTTGCTTTCCTTCTACCACGCTTCTTCCGGGCCCAAGATTCCTGCCTCGCACAAAATTGACCATCCCACTGTTCATCCCTTAAAGCTCCTTCTTCGATGTCTGTCGGGTGGTATTCTGTGTGGAAGAAGTTGCGTGACACTTCGGTGGTCGGTCTAGCATTTAGTGCAGGATTCAGCGTCTCTTCGGTGGAGTTCCGTCCAGGACAAATTCCCTCTGGAAGATTCTCAGCGCTTTCCATCCGATCACGGGTGCTTTTTGGCGAGGTCAGAGCTGGGGAAGTTGGCTCTGTGCTTGCTTTCTGGCCATTCGGCTCGTTTCCATCCTCAGGCTCTGTCATGTCTATGTTCATTCCTTGTTCTTCCTCTTCCTCGGTCAGTGCAACGTGCTTTCCATTGTTCATAATTTCTGAGATGAGAGGGAGGGTGCTTGTTGTGGCTTGAGCAGTATAAGGAAGCTTGCTAACTTGTCTATAAATCTTTATCCCCTTTCTTTTGACCACCCTTAACCTTTTGTCCTTTGCTCTGTTGTCCCTTGAATGAATGGAGACAGATTGGTTTTTTGCACGTGTATTCTTGAGATATGGGGAGGGTCCCTTCGCTGGACCATTACTGTTACTGGTATCCAGAGCAAAACCAACCTTAGCGGCAGTTGTCTTAGCTAACTTATCTCTCTGAATGTCTACTATCTCAACAATATCTGAATTCTGCATCGTGTCTGTTCCATTAAAATGATTTTCTGTACTTTTGTCACTCGAATTTTCATCTTCTCTACGTTTGCATACAGATAAACCATGACCCTTTCTAAGACAGTAGCTGCAATATCCTGGAATCAGTTCATAGTCTACCTTCTGCCAATAACCCTTACCACTGGAGAAACCCACAGTCGTCGTCTTGGTTCCTTGAGCAAATTGAGCTCAACGCAGATTCGTGCCTCACTGGGGCGATTGAGGATAGCAGTAGATTTATCAACCCGAATAGGCGTTCCAATTCTAGATGCAATGTGACCAATGCTTTCCTTATTGAACAAGTGAACGGGAAGATCAGGAAAAGAGATCCATACAGCGCAAAGTGTGGTTCCGAATTGTTTCTGAAATCTTCCGTCCATCGAAACACTTGCATCTGGAATTTTCCAACATTCCACTTTTCACGAAACCAGATTCGTTGCCGGTCTTCTTCACAACTGAAGCGCAACAATATATGCTTGTGTTCAAGTAATCCGACAGTAAATTCACCTTTTAAACCAAAGCCTATGATAATTTTCCAAATTTCTTCCATAGACGGCCTGCCGTGTGAAAATTTTTCGACTAAAGCATTCACAAAAGGCGCGGCAAGATAGTTGATATCTGCATCTGTAAACTCGATCAAGGGTTCTCCTTAAGTAGAAAAAATTGAGGAAAGTTTGTATGTATTGGTTGGGCCATAGATCGGGGTTGATTGGAATAACGAAGCGAAAGTCTTGTTGATTTGCAGCGGGTTCGGAGGTGCGGCGGCAGCCATTTCTGCCGCCGCCTAGTTTGTGGCCATCCACGTCAAATTATGGACAAAATTGTTGGACGGCGGCGGCTAGGGTTCTGTTGCTTCCTTTTTTTCTTTCCTAACAAATAATTTTTTTTGGGTGGATGTAATGCTCAGTATTCGAGAAGTCTGCCGTCCTGGCGATTTGGCGGCCGACTAGTCGGCCAATATCTCATTGGCGCACTAATTTGGGTTAAATCGGCCTGGTTGGGCGGCCCGCACACTCAGACGGCCGTCCAGGCCAATTAGTCAACCGCCATCGTTTTTTCGGCCCAAAAACGGGCATGCATTTATTTTAAAAAATTTATCATTTAAAAAATTGACAGCTTAAAATTTGAAGCCCAATTTCGATCACACGATTTAAAAGCCCAATTGTTTAGTTAGAGTTCTAAGTTCTCTTCTAACAGTTTAAATTTCTAACCTAGCGACTAAAGGTAAAGAGTCCTCTTCTTCTTGTGCAAACGGTAACCTCAAACTGCATTGCAAGAAATTTCTTGAATCTGTTGCAAAGGGAAGGAGTATTCTTCTATAAATCTTTATTCAAGTTATGATTAGATGTTTCTTCTTCATTTATTTGTGATGTTCAACTCTAAATAAATATGCTTTCAAAGTGTTTGATAAAATGTCTATGTTAAAATTTACTCCTTTACGGTTCGATTTGGAATGTTTGGATTTGCTGATTTTTACCTATCTTTCTTTTTAGTTTTTTTCACATATGAATTATATATAATATAATATAACACTTATTTGATTTCTTGACCGAGGCTGAGGAAGAAGAAAGACTACCTATGGAGATTAATGAAGAAATTTGATACCTAAACTATTTGAATACTGTTTTGCAAACTTCGACTTCTTTTTCAGTGTATTTTTGTATTTTATTTATGTTAAATATTTTTTTATATTTTTTGTATTAAAAATAAAAGGGGAAGGGGATTGCGCTAGTCAACCGACCTGTCGGCCAAGTCGCTGCACGGTCGGGAGCCGTCCAGCTCCGCCGCCCGACTTCTCAAACACGGGGAATGCCATCAATGTTTGATAAAGCATTTAGGGGATATTATTGTCCGAATTACGTAACGTTTAGGCGACCTACACGTGGTGTATTCGAACAGTGCTTAGACTGAACAGATCATGCAATCCATTCATTTTGTTGGCAAATTTATATCCAGAAAATAAATTCATGGTCACTCGGTCTTTAAGATATCATTTAGTTGTTATGTGATTCAATCATTGTGTTAAATAAAAATCTCAACTAATTGCGACAGGTACGGCTCACCAGAAAGGGTTGGAGGCAGTTGATTCATATGAAGAATGTTGCTTTCGAGCATTCAAAATAATGGCTTGCCTACGCCTTCTGTTCTGTCTTGTACGAATGAGGGGGAGTAAGAGCTGATTCGGATCCGATAATAACAGTCCAGTCAGCTCGGTCCAGTATTCAAATACATGAATGAATTCATCCGATCTGATCCTAAGGCCCAAAAAGAGGGAAAATAAGGTGATTTGGATATGGGCTAGTTAATGTCTCAGCCCTCAGGAATATTCGAGTATATTCGAGTTTTTTTTTTTTTGGATAAGTTCTTGTGTTGCAGTTGCTTTGATCGAGTATGCATGTGTGTCTCCACCTTCAGCTGTTTTCTTTGGGTAAGTTAGCATTGTATTTCTGCATTATTTACGGTATACATATATTGGGTCTTACAAATTTTTCTTTTGGCTCGTTATATCCGGCCCATTGCACCATCTACTTACACTTTAGCATCGACATTTACTTCTCCTTCTCTTCTCTCGCTTCACCCAAATCTGTATCTAGGGCTCACCATCTTGCTGGATAATTACACAATTTCGAACAGGCGGAACAGATTTTCGCAGGCAAAATCCTGGCTCCTGGCACCAGGCGCTGTAGGAGATTGCTGGGAGGATCAGATTATGCGCCCGGAGTATGAGCCAAAAGCGAACTCGTAAGTTTTTTTTTGATAAGTGAATGGCTATCATTCCACAAAACTGACTATGTACAGTTTATAATTTTCGGACCTCTCACATCCAACACTACACAAGAGTTCATACAACTATAACTTTCATACCTAAAGTTAAGTTCGGGTCCATTTTCCAATCGGATAATGTTACTGCTGGGGGAATCCTGCCATGAGATTCAAGCCAAAACCAAATGTCGGTTTTAATCCTTTCGAGCACATCTGGAGAGCCCTCATCGTCATATCTAATGCAGTTGCGATCCCACCAGGTATGCCATAATACAGCCATCCAGATAGCCAGCCATATTTCCTTCGATCTCCTCCCTCGAACCCTGCTGGTATGTGTTTTCAGATTTTCAATAGGAGTTTGCTTTATCATATAACTGACTCCCAGCCATCTATAGACGCTGCTCCATGTATCAGTCGATTGGTTGCACTCAAAGAATAAATACTGAACTGTCTCACCAGTCTGGGCACACCAAACACAGAGTTCATGAGATTGTTGTACCTGTACACCCCTCTTCTTTATGTTATCCGTGGTAGGAATACGGTTTTGCAATAATCTCCAGACGAAGCACTGGATTTTCCGTGGTACAATCTTGCACCAAGAGCTGTATAGTTCTTGGTCATGATCCTCAGGAACAGCTTGTGCTTCCATCTTCAGTTTATAGGCCGAGTGAACTGTAAAACAGCCTCCATCCTTCCAAAGCCACTTATCCGGCTCATGTGTAAGCTGCATCTTCTCTGAGATAAAGGACTTCAGGGATTCAAGTCTGTCATTCTCCCAATCTCTAAGAGGGCGTCTGAAAGTACAATGCCAAGATGTTTGAGCCTCGGAATGTACAGTTGCGGATTTGCAGACTACCAGTTTATATAAGTCCTGATATGTCACAGAGAGGCAAGATTCATTAGACCAGTTCGTATTCCAGAATGTTGCTTGCTTTCCATCACCAAGCTGAAACTTTAGGTTTTCCTGGAACCAGTTTTCAGAAACTGCAATGTGCCAAACATCTGACCAGAATTTTGATACTCCATCTGGCATCGTTAACAGACTGTAATCCACAAATCTTCCAACCTGTTTCAGGTATTTTGAAATGATAATATTCACCCAGAGACTGTCTGGTTCCTCTCGAATCCTCCATAGCCATTTAGATAACAGAGAAATATTCATAGCTTCAGTATCTCTGATACCCAGACCCCCAACTTTCATTTCTAGACAAAGTATTTTCCACTTCACCCACTGTATCGGTCTACTCCTTGATTCTGAGTTCTTCCATAGAAAGTTACTTAGCAGCTTCCTAATTTTCTGCAACACTGTTTTAGACATCTTAAATATGGACATGTAGTACACCAGGAGACTCATAAGCGAAGATTTTATCAGTGTTAATCTTCCTGCGAAATTTAAGAATCTGGAGTCCCATTTTTCAGTCTTAGCCTTCAGCTCACTCAGCAATGGTTCCCACTGCTTAATCTTTCAAGAGTTGTTTCCTATAGGCAGCCCTAAATGTATAAAAGGAATCATTCCAATGTCACAATATAGCAAATCAGCTACATATCTCAGTTCCATATTGTCCATATTCTGTCCGTATAGACTACTTTTGCTGAAGTTTACTGATAGGCCGCTCATCAGTTCAAATATCTGAAGAATCCTCTTGATGACCATAACATCTTCACTAGATCCTGGAGCTAGCAACAAAGTATCATCTGCATACTGTAGGTGCGTTAACTGAATATCACATATCCTTGCGCCTTTAAGCAGGTTCAGTGATTGCGCCTGTTTACAAAGCATTCCCAGTCCCTCAACTGCTATCAGGAACAACAATGGTGATAAAGGATCCCCCTGACGGAGTCCCCTTTTCAATTTGAAATCCCCTGAGCTACTTCCATTAACCAAAACTGCTGCACTGGCTGATGTAACACAGCCTTCTATCCATCTCAGCCACAACTCACAGAATCCAAATTTTCGCATCATTGCTAGCAGATATTGCCAATTAACTGAGTCAAAGGCCTTAGTAAAGTCGACTTTAAACAGGACTAGAGGATTTCTGGATTTCTTATATGTATGCAGAACTTCGTTCACTATCAGGACTCCATCAAGAATTTGTCTGCCCTTCATGAACCCAGTCTGCTCTCTGCCAATTATTTTGCTCATCACCATACTCATACGGTTAGCCAAGAGTTTAGCTAGGATCTTGTATGGACTGCCTACTAAGGAGATAGGCCGATATTGATCTAGCTTCAAGGGATTGTCCACTTTCGGGGCCAATGTCAACCAAGTACTTTAGGTAACCTTGGGCTTCTGTGATACTCCTGAATAAAGCCGAAGAAATCATATTTCACTATATCCCATGCCTTCTGCAAAAAGTAAAAATTAAAGCCGTCAGGACCCGGACTTTTCATTGGATTACAGTTCCCAACTGCAGCTGTGATTTCCTCTTCACTAAATGGAGCTGTAAGGAATTCATTATCTTCAGTTGAAAGCCTGGTTTCTGGTGGAATATCAAGAGAAGGACGAGACCATTGACGAGACCATTCTTCTTCAGAGTAGTGAGACTGAAAGTGAGTTCTGATAGCTCCCTTTACTTCCGTGACATCTTCACTCCATCTATCATTCACTATCAAGCCTCTGATAGTATTTCTCAATCTATTATTTTTGACCCTTGCATTAAAATACTTGTTGTTTCCATCACCCTCCTTTATCCATTTTGATCTTGATTTCTGAAAAATCAGTTTGTCCTTGCTCTGCAAAGCCTTAGACAAGTCAATTTTCAACTGATACTTTCCTACGTTTTCGGCTTCTGTCAGATTCCTTTCCTCTGCCAGAAGATCCAGTCTTTCTATTTCATCTCTAACATTCTCCAGGTTTCTGTCCAGATTGCCAAACTCTGTTTGGTTCCAGATTCTCAGTTTGTCTCTTAGGATTTTCAACTTATGATGCACGATATAAGATTTGGAGCCAGTGATCTGTATTCCATCCCATTCCTTCTTCACATACTCTTTAAAACCAGAAACCGTGAACCAGGCATTAAGCACTACAAAACTCTTTGTACCCCAGTTGATATTTTCCTCTTTCAATAATATTGGGGTATGATCAGATAGACCTCGAGGCAATGCATACTGGTACAATACTGACCAAGTGTCCAACCATTGTCCAGATAGCAGGAAACGATCAATTCTGCTTAGGCTTGGGCCATTTCCATTCACACACGTAAACCTTTTCCTTTGTAGAGGGAGATCCAGCAGTTCAGCTTCCTCGATAAAACTATTAAAGTCATCCATTTCACTTCTATACGCGTTTGAAGATCCATTTCTTTCATCAGCAGAACGTACTGCATTAAAATCTCCAACCACACAGTAATGGTTTACAGGTTGATCTGCTAAATGCACAACTATTCGATTCCAAAGGCACCTCTTTTCTGCCGCTGATGAAGGAGCATATACAGTCACAATTCGAGCCTGTTTCCTTTCACTTCCCCACAAACCAGAGACTGATATGAATCCTTCATCACTATGGGAACTGGTCATAGTCATTATACTCTTTCTCCAAATACAGAGAATTCCTCCAGACCGACCCACTGAATCCCTATGAAAGAAGTCAAAATCATTATCTGGCCAAAGTTTCCTTACTTTCCTGATATTAGCCTGCTCCCATTTAGTCTCTTGAAGGCAGACCATATCCGGCTTTTCCTTTTTTACTAGGTCCAATACTGCTCTTCTTTTTTCTGGTGCACCGAGCCCATGGATATTCCAAGTCAATATACGCATTTGTACTACTTAGAAACTTTTTTCGCTGGATTCTGCTTCCTTTTAAGCTGATACAATTCTGAAGCTGAGTTTTCCAGCTTTTCCAATCTTAACATAGTTTCTGATTGGTTCATAGAGGATACCCCCAGTTTTTGGGCCAGGAGCCACGCCTTTTGTGCCTCAGATTTTTCACTCTCTGTACGAGGGGAAGATGTTGGTGAACTATTTTCCCCTTTTTCACTGCTTGAGCTAGGATATCCATCCTGAATTCGCAGAGTCTGCTGCTTCAATTTCTCAGCTGATCTGGACACTGGATCTAGACAGCCTGCTGCTACTCTATCCAAAGTTTTAGGAGTGAGATTCATATAAGGTCGTATACCAAATGGATCACTGTCTTGAGTATTATTACCCAACAGGGTACTCAGTAGAGTATCTTCTGAATCACCCTTGTTACCTTTCTTTAATACCAGAGAAGGTGAAGAGGGCCTGAGTATAATGTTCTCCATGTCAGTGTCAGATTTTTCATTGTCATAGAGTTCAGCAGATCTAGTTGCCATTTCACTAATATTCTTCAGCATTGTCGGATTCATTGTATGTAATTCCAGTCCGTCCTCCATTTTCGAAGGTTCAACAGTTTCATCTCTCAAAGGTACCTCAGGTAGCACCATGTCAGAATCTTTTTTCTTGTCAGAAGCCTTCCTCCATGTTTTCCGTGCATTTGCACCCAGATTTGGCCATTCCTTATTCGACAGATTTTGCCTATACCTAGACTTTGTATTCCACCCTACCTGATTTGAGCCCAGTTCCTCATCAACTTTCAACATAAATGATCCTGGTTCTATTTCCACCTTCACTGAGCAGTTGACATAGCCATTCGATTCCACCATGATTAGTACTCTACCAAACTGCATCTCAGTTTGATTTAATGTAGACTCGTCTACTTTTACCACAGTCCCAAGGGAGGAGCATACCTCATTGAAGAATCTAGGGGCCCAACAGTGCAGCGGGACACCTCTGACTCTTATCCAAGCTGGCCTCATTAGCTTTCCGTCCACAAATTTCCATGGTCTGAGATTGTTTACACATAGCATTTCTGCAGTCTCAGAGTCTCCAAGCAATCTTATCTGGTCATCAGTCAATGTCAGGCGCAGCAGTACCTCTCCACCTTCAATACGAACGGCTGAGCCACCAGTATAGCCCTGGTTCTCCAATATCTTACATAGAGAGTTAGTATCCGGGATTGGGGAAGGAAACCCAACTAAGCAAGTATCCAACCATGTCGACTCTTCTTGCTTAGGGATATATCTAACCACTTTTGGCGGTTCTTCCCACACAGGACTATCTCGTGCGGCAGCAGTTGACAGAGGTAAAGTACCTTCGTTCCACTTTAGTTCTGACTTCTGATCAACTTCCGCATCAGATCTGGCTTTGTTAACGTAGAGCCGACAATTTTCAACTTCATTTCCATTAACCTTTGCTATGATTTCATCCAAGTTTGTATTTTTCCGAAAGCGCACAAAGCCATATCGCCTTCCTTTAACCTCCATTTTCGGAAGGGCAAAGACATCACTAACCTGGGCGTAGGAGTCGAAAAATTTCCAGAGATCTTGACACTTCCAGGTAGCAGGGAAATTTGAAACGAACAACGACACGGAGTTGGCTCTAATCTTGGCAATAAAGGCTGGCAATGGTTTAACAGTTTTGCCCAATTTTGCATTCTTCACAGGCTTTCCCCTACGGCCGATAGTGGTCCAGGACTCCTCAGGTTCCACATTCTTTTCACCAGAGGTAGCAGCGACATCTTCAGCACAGTCCGCATTGGTCAACATTGTGGATAATCGACGGTTAATCGGAAGAAATTGAGTTAGGGTTTACTGTAGCGGGTGTGACGCCGTGAGCGGGAGCATCGTGAGCGGGGAACGCTCATTAATAAAAGTGAACTCGTAAGTGTTCAAAGGTTTCATCCTCATTCCACTCTGTTTCGTGAAAAATCTTCTTATTTCGTGCCTTCCACAACTCCCAGGGGGTTATTTGCCAAAGGGCTTTCCACAAAGAAGATTGCCAGGATGTCGGGCGATACTGCATATGCAGATCCAAGAGATCATTCGTATTTTGCACCTGTTTGATCGGCGGATTGACCCACAGGTTGACCCTTTCCCACAGGCCCTTAGCAATAGCACATTCATCGAAGATATGCCTTTCCGTTTCCTCATTTTGTGCACAGAAAGAACAATTAACCGTGTTCATTTGTATATCCCTTCTCCGCAGATTCGCACGAGTTGGAAGGCTCTGATGCAGCAGGCGCCAAGTGAACACTGCCCCAATCGTCTGAAATTTTTTTCCTGAAGCCACACTGATGTCGTAGCACAGCTATTCAAGTCTTTCCACCAGTTAGACTGCCTGCTACTTGGTATGATCGGTCCGGACAGTATATGGTTGTCCAAGAGTGGATCACCATAAATATTGTCTAATACTCGTATCCATAAGTATGTGTCATCCAGCGTATGCATTCAAAAACCCCCACTTAGCAAGAAGTGCCTGATTGAATTCTCGTAAGCTTTTCAGCCCCACTCCTCCATGCTCCGTAGAGTAACACAAATGAGTCTATTTTATCCAACAAATCTTATTCGGTCCTTCCAGTTTTCCACCCCACAGAAACTTGCGAATATATCTTGTCAACTTTTGAATCACCAAGCTAAGGACTTTATAGATAGAAAAGTAATATAGGAGAATGCTTGTCAGTATAGATTTAACAATCACCAACCTTCCGCCAAAAGAGACATATTTATTCTCCCAGCTTGTGAGCCTCTTCTCCACCATCCGTAGTACAGGCTGCCAAGTTTTCATCTTGCGCAGATTACTGCCCACGGATACCCCCAAATACTTGAAGGGGATGTTGTCCATTTTGCATTCTAATATGTCTGCCTGCTGTAGAGATTCTGAGTAGCGTAGGTTGAGGGAATACAGCTTACTTTTATTGAAGTTAACCTTCAAACCAGATACCACCTCAAGAATATTCAGCATTCTTTTGATTGTAGTTACATCGTGCCGTGAGCCGTTCCCAAAAATGATTGTGTCATCAACGTATTGCTGATGAGTCACTGGAATCTTCCTCCTGCCCACTTCATACCCTTTTAAAAGCCCACATGCCGCTGCTCTAGTCAGAAGTACATTAAGACCTTCAGCTGCAATAGTAAATAACATAGGTGACAGTGAGCACCCCTGCCTCAATCCCCTTTCCAGCTGAAATTCACCACATGGACTCCCATTTACAGTAACAGACATTTGGGTAGTCGTCACACACACTTGAATCCACTTTATCCACCTCTCGTTAAAGCCCATAGCACGCATGAGATCAAACAGATACCTCCAATCCACACTGTCAAATGCTTTTTCAAAATCTACCTTGAAAACGGAGCATTTTCTTTTTCTCGCTCTAGCCTCATGGATGATTTCATTGGTTAGTAGGACACTATCCAATATGAATCTTTGAGCAACGAACCCTGTCTGATTAGGAGAGATAAGTGCAGGCAGAACCTTACCCATCCTAGTAGCCAGAACCTTTGATAGAATCTTGTTCAGGCTATTCACCATAGAAATCGGCCTGAAATCCTTAATGTGTTGGGGGGTAGATAGTTTAGGGGCTAGAGATACGAACGTAGCGTTCAGTCCCTTCGCCAGCCTAGGCTCCAACCAGAACTCGTGGAAAAATTGCAATATTGTCTCCCTCAGCATAGGCCAGAAATATTTAATGAACCGAAAATTGTAGCCATCCAGTCCAGGGCTTTTCCCGCTTCCACAGCCACTTATTGCCTGGAAAATCTCTGTTTCAACAAAAGGACCAGTAAGTACATCATTTTCCAAGCTCCCAAGTTGCCGGCCTAAATTCCAGGTCATTGTTGGTCGTTGTCCTTGTCTAGCAGAGTAGTGTTCCTTGAATTGCGCATGAATATAGCTCTTTACCGTTTGCACCTCAGAGCACCAACTGCCATTTATCATCATTCCTTTTATTGTGTTTCGCCCTCTATTCTTGCATAGCGTAGCATGGAAATATCCAGTGTTTGCATCCCCTTCCGATAGCCATTTACTCCTAGATTTCTGGTACGTCAAAGAGGACTGCATTTTAGACAATTTTCTGAGCTCCGCTCCTGCCTCTTTCCTGCCTTCCTTTTCAGCCTGAGTTAGCTCTCTAGTTTCCAGGAGTATATCATATTTCTTTATTTCACCTTCTGCATATTTGATCTTCTGCAGCAGGTTACCAAACACTTCAGAATTCCACACTTTCAGTCTTTCCCTCAGCTGCTTCATCCTCTGCAAATACACTGCTCCTGCATTTCCAGTTGCAGCAGTGAGTGCCCAACTCTGCAGCACAAATGCTTCATAGCCTGCATGTTGAAACCAAGCGTCTAAGACCCTAAAAGGTTTAGGGCCCCAGTTTCGAGAGTCATCTTCCAACAATAAAGGGCAGTGATCAGAATTTTGTCTATCTAGCGCAGACTGTTGTAAATCTAACCATTTGGCCAACCAACCCTCGAATAGAAAAAATCTGTCTAGCCTGCTTGCGCTGCTACCTCCGGGCTGGTACCACGTGAACTTGCAAAGCTGTAGTGGTAAGTCAATGAGTTCAGCCTGCTCTATGAAAGCATTGTACTCCCTCCTTTCTATTGCAGAACTAGCACTGATTCCCAGTCTCTCCCTAGGATGTCGAACAGAATTAAAGTCACCACATAAACAGTATAGGTTGTGTTGCAGAGCCTGGAGGCGGCTCAGTAACGCAGCCCACAGCACTCGCTTTCTGCTCAGTATACATGGGGAGTAGATGTTTAGTATTTTGATCTCAGTCTGCTCCTGTCCCCATAGTCCTGTAACTTCAAGTATCCCATCTATTGCCCAATGATTTAGGAGTTTGAAAGTGCCTGATCTCCAGCTGCTCATTAGTCCCGCAAAACTGCCTTGTGCAGGAACATTGACATATTCAAAATCGGTTCGATCAATAGTCTCCTTTTTAGTCTCTTGCAAACATAGAAACTCAATCTCATGCTTGCAGATAAGTCTAGCAACTTCCCGCTTCTTATGAATACCACCTAATCCTCTTATATTCATGCTCAAAATCTTCATTAAAATATGTTGGAAACACCACACAAGGTTAACAGTCCAGGAACGATTTTGTTCCAAAGTTTGCCTGAGCGCTGATTCATGCTCCTCTTGGATATTCACTCCAATAAGTTTTCCATATTGAACTGTCCCTTGCATTTCTGACTCAAGGTCGTGTTCAATGCAGGTTTCATCAGTCTCAATATTCTGCAGACTTCAGTGTTTGCGATAATGTTCTTTACTCCTCCTTATCTCGCATAGCTTCTCAAGTCTGCGCAGACGATTCTCACGAGCACGCTTCTGCCACATGAGCCAAGCAAGTGGTCCGGCCAGAGGCACCGAAGGCCCAGGTAAATGATGTGAACCGTGCCTTAATATGCGTGCTGTGTAGCTTAAGTGTGTTCGAGAGCAGGATCGCTGAATTGTTTCTCCACGCACTGTTACAAATCGTGCATCAATTCCTGCAGTTATGCCTACTGATGTAGGATATATATTTTGCTGCACAAGTGTAAACGTCTCCGTTTGACCATGGAATTCCCCGTTGAATGGCAGAAAATCAGCATCAGATTCGCCTTCCCTAATTGACAATGTATTCAAGGGAGGTGGAGAGTGAGGGACCACACCATGCGGACTTACCGTCGTGGCATCCTTCAATTGCAAGCCCGATAAATGGGCACATCTTCGATTTGAATTTAATTTGGCACAACTGACTTCCGTGATTGTAGGGATTTGCTCCTGAATGTCATGGTCAATTAGGTGAGATGTGGTCAAAGATAACTCCACATTTAGTGCATCTTCCAGGGAGCCACCATTTGGATTTTCATTCTGTTACAACGGTCCATAATGGTCCCCCATACTTTGTGGATGTTTGAGATTTGAATTTGCGTTATCCTTGTTTGCTGCCGGTGGGTCTGTATGAGTTTCCGATGATTTTTCCGGCGACTCTGATTGAATTTCTGGGCTGGGTATCGTCGATTCACCCTCTTCCTTAATCAGAAATTCATAGTTTTTACCATCAATACAGTAATTCTTCACTCCCGATAATGAATTGCGAAGCGTTGTTTCAACTTGTATTCTGCACCATCTCAATTGAGCATGTGAAAGAGTATCCTTGTCAATGGATTTGAGACTGCCAAATTTATTTGCAATCCACCTCAAACAAGAACCGTTCCAGCAGTGCAGGGGAACTCCCAAATACGTAACAAAACCTCCCTCAATTCTAATTCAGAATCCACCTCCCAAGGATTGATAGCAGAGAAGAGAAGGTTGGACTCTTGATTGCCAAAATCTAGTAATTGTTTTGCATGTTCTCTGTTAAGACCACAGATGAGAAGGGTATCGTCCCTGATCATCCGCAACGTGAAATCCAAATAGCCTGAAAGTTTCATCACTCTTTCAATCTCTGGCACAGGACTAGTCCCTGAGAATCTGGGCTTAGCCATTAGTGCATTCGCAAGCCATAACTTATCCCCTTCTGTCGTAACATACGCATCTCCTCCAGTCACACTTGCTTTCGGGGTTGCAGAGAAGGTTGGGCCAGTTGCTAGTGCATACGACGTACCCTTTTTAATAAGGCTTCCTTTAGTTTTCTGCGGCGCCATTGGCTTCGTTCCTATCGGTTGCCACACTTGCACGTTCTTTGCAATTTCACGCATCTGCGGTTGGTAGCGGGCAACATTGACTTGCAGAGCATATCCATGAATATTGCGAGCATGAATTTTCCTTGCTAATGCTAGTGGATTTACCACCGGCGCAAATCTGACAAAGCCAAAACTCCGACCATCTCGTCCCTTTTTAGGCGGGATGTAGACATCCTTTACCAGACCATATTCTGCAAAAACATTCCCCAACATTTTTGGATCACACTGGGGGGGAATGTTGGAGAAGAACAGAGAAGTTGTTTTAGCCCTCATCTCCCGGATCTTGTTGTATCTTCCATCATTTTGTGCTCGGGACTGATGCGATGATTCTCCCTTCTCCAGACGCTGCAACACCGGCCGCTTCCTCGTGACTAGAGTCCAGCCCTGTTCTCCATCATCCGCCTTGTCTCCAGTCTGCGCTCCGTCTTCAGAGATGGCCTGCTTTCCATTCTCACTACCGGCGTTGGCACCGCCCTCTTCACTTCCTTCTTCTCCGTGCGGCATAATTTTTTTTTATCCAGAACTGCCATCCAATTGCACGGCTAAGAAGGTGAGCAGGAGGTGAATCCTTGAGTTAGTGACTTCACGTGTTTGAAAGAACTTTTGTTAACCTTCGTGAGCGAGATATGTGTTTATGTTGTTATTTAGGATGCGATTCATATGGTCAGTATTTCCTTCGAGTGTACAATTTTTGTGTAACACCACACATTTTCGAAATTGGTCGCATAATTGTAAAGCTTGTACATAGAAAATGAAAAGTCCAATGTTCCGGCACGGTCCCAATGACGAAACTCTATTAAGGATTACTTAACCAAATGGGAAAAAGATTCGAAAATTATCAGTGATAAAGTCGTCGGAATTGTATTGGAATTTGGGGCTTTTCATCTCCAATGTGTAAGCTTTCAAAATATGCAATCAATTTCGAAAACGGATGATATCACGCAAAAATTTATGCACCCAAAGAGGAAATACTAACCATCCGAAGACATACCATATGAAGATGTACATTAGTACGGGTATTTAGGTATTTTCACATATTTTGTATAAGTATGATTATGACTCACCTAATTGAACTAGAGAATCTATTCATGCCCCGAAATGCTCATCTAGTTGGTATAGGAGTCAAACCCTTGAAACTCTACCTGTCGCCACTGTCATTTTTTTCGCCGCCCGTCTTTTAAATAAACAAAATTCAATTTTGGCAACATTTTTTCTAAAGTTAACCAGATTGTTGGTCACTATTTTTCGATGTTAATTTGAAATTTTTTCATGGTTTTTTTTGTATACAGGGGAGACACTATTAGCCATTCCAGTACAAAAACTATTACAAAGTCTCAGGGTGGATCATACTGAAAACGTCTCCAAGGGAGCTTTGTGTGGCCTTCATGTATCCTGCTAGGCCCAGTCAAATATGCACCTGCTACTGAGTGGAGG
>JAOYMZ010001007.1:0-25267 GCA_025802335.1 Pinguicula primuliflora | reverse complement strand
TGATAGAGAGAGTGCCTTATGCTTCTTGATCCTCAATGTGACAAGATTCCCACCAATGATAGTGAAGTATCCAGAGGTAGACCAACGATCAATAGGGTTACTGGCACAATCGGCATCTGTGTAGGCCTCACCCTTCAAATGTCCATTTTTTCGATAAAGGATCCCAGTATCAGGAGATTCCTTCAAATATCTTACTATCCTCAGAGCTACATCCATATGATCTCTTTGGAGATTGTGCATAAACTGACTTACAACCCCCACGACATAAGCAATCTCCGTACGAGTATGTACTAGATAGATCAACTTTCCTACCAAGTACTGATACCTCGTTCTGTCTGTGCTCTCTGCTCCTTCCTCAATTTTCAGGCCATGGTTCACAACAATAGGAGTATTTGTTGGTTTACATTCTAGCAATCCAGTCTCTGCAAGTAGGTCCAAGATATATTTCCTCTACGAGATGTAAATTCCCTGTCACGATCGAGACACCTCAATTCCAAGGAAATATTTGAGCATCCCCAGGTCTTTCATCTCAAATTTTTTGATAAGCTTCCCCCTCAAGTTCTCAATCTCCTCTGCATCATCTACTGTAATAATCATATGATCAACATATGTAACAAGACAAGTAATCCCCTGAGTCTGACGCTTCAGGTATAAGGTGTGATCAAAATTGCTCTGAAGATACTCATACTTTCTCATTGATAAGGTAAGCCGTCCGAACCATGCCCTGGGGAACTGCTTCAATCCATAGAGAGATTTCTTCAACTTACACACTTCATTGGAACGAAAACCATCAGAGAAACCAGGTGGACCCTCTATATATACTTCTTCCTTCATATCTCCGTGTAGGAATGCGTTCTTCACAATATATTGATGTAAGTGCCAGTCTAACTTTGCAGCGATCGAGAATAACACCCGAACAGTATCCAATTTTGCCACTGGAGAGAACATTTCAGAGTAATCGATCCCGTATGTCTGAGTGTATCCTTTCGCGATGAGCCGAGTTTTATATCACTCAATAGAACCATCTGCTTTTCTGTTCACTGTATAGATCCATTTGCAGTCAACTGGTCTCTTTCCGTTATGCAACTGACATGTCTCCCATGTCTTATTCTTTCTTAAGGCACTCATCTCCTCCTTCATAGCTTTCTTCCACTCAGGTCTACTCACAGCCTCCACTTCATTTCGAGGAACCTCATCAGCATAGATAGCAATAGCAAATACACGTGCAGTATCCGTGAGACTTCCCTTGACTAGATCAGCAATAGAATATGTCTGTTTCTTAGAGTCATGATCCGAAGTATACTTCTTTAGCTTCACACCTCGAGTAGCCATATGAGGAAGGGCGTACTTGGATGTCATCGTGTCAAGTCCTGCATTATACTCAGTCATAGAAGAATCTGGAGAACACAAGGTGTTAGGAAGATTCATATTTACCAAAATACCCTTAGGAGAAGACAACTGAGATAGTCCTTCCTAGCCTGGCTAAACACTGTCAACATCATGGTCCGAGGGTGGTCTACTCAACTCGTGAGACGGCTCTAGTGCGTGAGGCACATGAGTGGGTGTAGGTGTGAGGAACATGGACCTGGTGCATGAGGCTGATGAACCAAAATCATATAGAGTTTTTAGTCTCATTTAGCTAGAGATTTTGATTCATATGCTCTATTATATACATGTTATACTTGATTTATCCTCATTTTGTTCCATATAGGTACAATGCAACATATTCATGTGTTATATGGATTTTCAATCTATTCTACATACAAAACACACCCATATGGGCGAAGGGGACAATTCCACACAATTTGGAGCAAGAGACAACCACCACCAAAAAGCATGTTTGGCCATTACGGGAAAGAGAGAGAAAGTGACTGTCATGTCCTTCAAATGCTTAAAACTCTTCAACCAAAGTAGGAATTGAGCTGTAATTTCACAGGAGCTCGGTCAAAGAGTCTTCTACAAGTCTTATGCTTATCAAGAAGACATCAAATGGGCGGAGGATAGAGTTTTGACTCGATTTACCCGAAGTGGTAAATTCTGCGCGCAATGACAATTTAGTCCTTTGCACGAGCTGTATCTCTCTAACGACTTGGAGGATGACCCTTTAATTTTGCCTGCAATTAGACCTAAAGCTCCTCTACAACTTTGCTTCACACATTGGATGCATTCGGCACTGCCAAGAGGGTCCTTAACCTTAAACTTCACAATGTATACAATCTGCGCCCAAAGACATACATACCCTTACTAAAGGAGGAAGGTGAGCACAAATTTGAGGGGGCCTGGTTGTAAATGACCAAGAAATCGTGCCCTACTTGTAGAAGATCTCCTCATTCAGTCACAACAACTTTGTAGGCCACACTTGAGGTGGAAGAGGCCATTTGGAGGAGGAGAAGCTCTTGGACAAGGAGGAAGCTTAGAGCTCATCCTCTAAAGCGTCTTCAATGGAGTTTTTCTTCCCTTCTTTTACATTTGTAGTAACTCTTGCCTTAGGCATGAGCTGAATAGCTAGATCTAAGGCTCGGTTGAGCCTCTTTATATATTTCATGATGCTTTGATCTATTCTATTGTTCTAGCTCACTTTATCCTGTATGCTTGTGCTTGTTTATCATTTGATTGTGGTCTTGTGCACGAGATTTACATTCATCTAGGTAAAGTTGGCCTAGAACTCGATCACAAGGGCTAGCCTCAACACAGGGCACAAGCACACTACCGTCCTTGGGGTAGAACACCCCTAACTTGTAGTGTCACAATAGGGATAGTTCTATCTTGCTCAATGTCACCAACATATATCAAGTGGAGGTTGAGGTCGATGAACTCTTCGTGTTGAGGTCTAGAGTAGCCAAATGACTTGACCATTAGCTTTGGTTGCAGTTAAGTCCCGTGGTGCTAGATAAGTAAAGCTAAGCAATAGGTAGAAAAAAGATTCATGAATGCATAGAGAGGTAATAAACCAAAGCCTTGGGTCACTTCCCCTCATTGTCATTCTCCTTAGTAATCTGATCTTTGAGTCTAGTGGGTGACAACGCTAGGCTTGATCATCATTAGTTTATGTTAATGTTTGTTTAGAGTAGTTAGAACAAAACCCTTTTTTATCTTTCGGCTTACATTTAGTTTAGTTGTAGATTGAGCATGTTTAGGACCTACTTCGTGTGGATCTGACCCTTGCTTTCCATAAGGTATTACTTGCAGACATGTGTATGCTTGCACATTAGTGTGACATTACATTTTGTCTCATCAGAGGCACATGAGATGTAAGCGTCAGAGTAGTGGGATCTAGATTTGGGCTCGGTGCGTGGGTTGATTGTGGCAGGCCATGAGATATCAACCAATCAATGGAGTCCAATGCCAAGTCCTCCCCCTAACTCCGTGATTGGATGTGAGAAAGATAATAAGCTCAGTTTCCAGGAAATTGCAATCCAAAGTAGTAAGTAGGCAACTAGTCGGAGGATGATAGCAGCGGTACCATTTCTGTGAGTCTCCATAACCCACAAAGATGCACTCTTCAGCACAAGCATCAAATTTTGACCTGCTAACTTTAGGAACTTGTACATGGACTGTGCACCCGAACACACAGGGAGATAGAGACATATAAGGAGGAACTAGGGTAAAATCAGATAACATTTGAATCGGTGTCCGAAAATCTAAACCCTGAGTGGGCAGGTGGTTAGCCATGTAAATCGATGTTGCGACGGCCTCAGGCCAAAAAATGGATGGCACATGGGATCAATCATCAAGGCCCGAGTTATTTCAAGAAAAAATCGGTTTTTCCTTTTTGCTACACCATTTTGTTGGGGGAAGTAAGGACGCGAGGTCTGGTGTAACATTCCTTTTTCAGGACAAAAGATTTTCATTTGTTGATTCACAAACTCACCCCTGTTATCAGATCTAAGCACTTGGATCTTAGTACGAAATTAAGTGGATACCATATTGTAAAATTGGGTGAACTTGTCAAAGACATCAAACTTATTTTTCAACAAAGAAACCCATGTCATACGAGTGCGATCATTAATAAAAAGGACAATATCGAAGACCCTGACCCCCCAACAATAGGTGCAAGACCCCAAACATCTGAATGAACTAAACCAAATTAAACCAAACATACCCAATAAATTCCTCCCTTAGGCAGGGTCTGGGGAGGGTAAAATGTACGCAATCATACCCCCACCCCTCAACAGGATGGGGAGATTGTTTCCGTGGAAATCTCCAGTTAAAAAATAGAATAATGCTACATGTCCCAACACTTTGTCCCTAATTCATCCCTACGAAATAAAAGATTAGTTATTTAACATACGAAATTCTTAATGACATTTAAATGATAGACTAAACTTGCAAAATTCTTAATTAAACTACATGTAGGGATGAATTAAGGACAAAATATTGGGACATGTAGCATCACTAATTAATTAATCATTAGATGCCGAGCGATTAATTTTATGCTTTTTTTGGTAGTAACCATTATTTTATTAGTATAAAATTCTTTATATAAATTTAATATACAACCAGTAATGTTAAACACAAGAAAAAGGAGAGTCAGAAAGAAAACGACATCTCTTACATACGATGTGTCTGCCTACATGGCTTTATGTGGTGGCGTGTTATTACCCTCTTCTGTACTCAGCGCCTGACCGTCATCCGTAAAATTATTGATCTTCAGTCGAATCGCTCGATTTTGTACATACAACATACCACGTCCGTAACCCTCGCCCTCAGTCAGCTCGCCGTTCCTCTGTTTCATTCCGTTCGCTCTGTTCGCCGCTCTGGACCCCTCACGCCAGGTACTCGTATCCGCTTCTTCATTCCTGTTTTAGGATTCAAAATGTACACCCTGCCTCCGTTAGCTGCCTGCGACTTTCTCATAGTGTGCGCCTGTTTCCCTATTTGTGATGCAATTTTATGGTTCAGGTTGCCTTATTTCCTTCACTCCGGTCGCCGCTCTGGAAACCTCACGCCAGGTACCCGCATTCGCTTCTTCATTCCTGTTTTAGGGTTCACAGCATATTCCCCTGGCGTCTTTCTCATAGTGTACCTCCATTTTACTATTTGTGATGTAATTTATGGTTATATTTGTGCATTCAACAGCTGATAAACCACCACTGCGTGACCCTATTGCTCCTACAACTGAGAATTGCTACACAAATGAAGAGATGCTCGAAATCTGTGGAAACACTGATGGAGCTCTGTCTAAAGCGTGCCCGCTTCTGACAATACTGACAAGCCTCCCTCCATGGCTACAGAAGAAGGTAGTGTGGTTGATGTCGAAATGGGAGAAGCCCTCCCTATGCGTAAGTCTAAACAAGCAGTTCATGGATCTTCCCACTTGGAAGGCCAACTTCTACAAGCTAAGGAACATTCTGATAACGTCAATTCAACTATTACGAGTGGGCTAGACCAATATGAAGCTCCGCAAACCAAAGGAGAAATCTCTGAATGACAGAAAGGAGGGACCACAGACATCAAACCTCTAGAATGGACAAAACTCTTTCAAGGATTGTCTTACACACATGGAGGGTAGCACATCCCAAACTCCTACTGACATTGAGGAGGAATTCAAAATATTTTATGAAGACGCACTATATGGCTCCAACAATGGCACGCCTACTATTGTGTTTTAAGATCGAGTGCACAAGTTTATTGAGAAAAGCATGACCAACATGATCATCATCAGGCCATTTGGGCGACAGTTTAGCTACAACGTCCTCATGCAGCGATTGGAAATTCAATGGAAGCTATCATGCGACTTCCAATTCATTGATATGCCAGACGGTTCTTGGTGTGTCAAACTGACCTCATCATTTGATTTTCAGTGGATACTTCTGAATGGTCTATGGTCACTCATGAGACATTACATTACTGTCCATCCATGGCAACGGAATTTCAATACAAAAGATACCTGTATCGATGTTGTTCTCACATGGCTCAGGATACCTGGACTGCCTACTGAATATTTCTGGACCAATATGCTAGAAAAGATCACCAAACCAATTTGAACGTTTGTGCGAGCTGATGTGCATACCCTCAGAGGTCAGCGGGCACAATTCGCCAGAATAGCTATGAAGATCGATCTAAATAACCTCCTGACATCCCAAGTGATGATTGATGAGCGCTGTTACCACGTTCAATACAAAGATCTCCATAGAATCAGTTTCAACTGTGGGTGTTTTGGACATCTAATGGATGACTGTCGCAGCCCAAAGAAAACACAGTAGGGGTCCACCATAGCCTCTACTGGAGAGGTGCTGCTGCTTAGCCAAAAGCACCAGGACATCCCATTGCTTATCATCATCCGAGAAATGTTAACACAGACCAGCAGATTAGACCACAAGGCACCGGACATCTTGCCTCCAACAATAAATCACAGCAGGAAGAACAATCTGGCGAGATGCTTGACCAACTATTTGGCGAATGGATGATCGCACAGAGGAAAAGACATCAGCCACCAAGCAATGTTGCAGCATACCAGAAACGGAAAGAGACCATGAAACAACCTGATCAAAGCAGAAATCATCACAGTTTGCTTTCTCTGCATCACGGTTTGATGTTTTAAACAATATTGATGAATCCTCTGCTGACACTAATCTGGATTTGCAGTGACTCCACATATCTAAAAATCAAAGCCCAAGCCAACAATCCAAGGACAAGCTAAAGTGACAAACAAAAAGAGTAAAAAAACAAGCTCAAAACAGTGGTCAAATCAGTAGTTTTTGGGCGCGCAAAAAGGCCATTAATACTCCCAAAATAAAGTCCCCAACAGTAGCACATGTGACGGATCTAATCCCTAGCAACGCAAAGAGATCCCACACTACTACTGAACCAGCATCCTCTAATGAAGCCCATAATGCAATTATTGATCCCCCACACAGTGCAAACACCCACCAAAGCTTTGGAGACATTCGTGTAAGCACCATATAAGTGTCCACTAAATCCTCAATCAAGACTCAGGGAAGGCGTGTGACGCTAGACCATAAACCTGAAAAGGAGATAATGGATATGGAAGAGTGGCAATCCAATGGCGATGAAGACATGGGATCAGATGGTAAGATACATTAAAGTATTTGCCCAGGTACGCACAACCTCTTTCAATCTAATTTAATGACTACATAATCTCAAATTTTTATCCTGTAATGTGCAAGGGTTGAAAAACAGCAAACAATCTCTACTCTGAAAAATCTCATCAAATTATATAGTTTGAATTTTCTTGTCTGGCTAGAGACAAGAATAAATAGTCATGATGCTGACATAGTGATAAAAAGTTTAAGTTTCGGATTTAATAAATCATTTAGAGCATAAGCACAAGGTTTTTGGGGAGGTATTTGGCTTATGTGGCAATTTCATATTGTAGTTGAAGTATTAAATTTTTATTGGCAGTTTATTCATATTCCTTTAAGCTCGAGCTTATCCCCACCTTTTACATTGGCTGCAATATATGGAATTCTAGTTTTGCTAGTTAGAATATCCCTTTGGAGTCAATTGTCTAACCTTCTTCTTACAGAAAACAAGCCTTGGATTACAATAGGAGATTCTAATGCATTCTTATCAATACATGACAGATGCAGTACACGAAAGTCTAGAGGATGCAACATGTTCAACAGATGGACTTATAGCAACCGGAATGGAACCTTTTGAATTCACAGGCCAAAGATTCACATGGGTACGAGGGCTTTGTCAAGAACATATTAACAGGGTATTAGCAAACGGAGAATTCAGACACCTAACAGATACAATCTAAGTACACCACTTGCCCCGTATCATCTCTAATCATTCTCCAATCATCACTGAAATGATGCCAAGAACAGTTGGGGAAAGAATTAGTAGCCCGTTCAGATATCTGAGAGCTTGGGAAGCTTATGATTTATAGGATAGCTAGCTGGAGCTTATGTGGAATAAAGAGATCTCATTGTCTAATGCCATTAAACTTATACAAAATGTCCTTCAATTTCGTAAGACAGAGTTTTTGGTGACATTTTCATACGAAAAAGACGTGCTTTGGGAAGGTTGGCTGGGATACAAAAACATTGACAGTACGATCTTCACAATACCTAATAGATCTTGAACTGGAGCTTCGTCAGGAATTGGAAGCAGCTTATCACTGGGGTCACAAACTTCTTTAGGAAACAATTCCAAGAGGAGGAGACTAGCCAGGCCCAGAATATACAGATGTTCCCAGTGAGAGACTGCTTCCACCTGCTATCAAACTCACAAATTAGCATGCTGTCCCAGGAAGTCTCATATGCAGAAAACTATGCTATGTTTGATATGCATCCGGATAAAGCATCTGGACCAGATGGATTCCCGATGGGTTTCTATCAGCATAACTGGAAAACTCTTGAAAAATCCATCCTCTCCTTTGCTCATGAGACCTTCCAAGCAGGACATATAGACAAAAGACTCAACATCAACACGATTACACTAGCCCCAAAAGTTGCTAGGCCCAAAAGATTTGAGCAGTTCAGGCTGATCACGTTGCTGAACATCAATGCAAAATTGATTACCAAGGTTGTTGCAAACCGTCGTAGGCAAGTGATGCCCCATCTGATAGACACATCTCAAACCAGTTTCATTAAATACTGCCAGATTACTGATAGTATAATAGCTGCCCAAGAAGTTGTCCACTCTCTGCACCATTGCAAAGGAAAGAAGAGATTCATGGTGATTAAAATTGATCTTGCAAAAGGCATTTGATAAACTCAACTTGACATTCAACAAAGACACCCTTGAAGATGCCAGAATACCACCTTATTTGAGTAACCTCGTTCTCTCTTCCCCACCCACGAGCTCTCTACAGATCATTTGGGATGGAAAATGTGGTCCTATCTTCAAACCAACCACTGGTGTTCGACAAGGAGACCTTGTATCTCCTTATTTATTCATCCTATGCAAGTCTCTGAGAACAAGTGGAAACTCCTTTTCTTTGGAGCAACTCATTTTCCACTCCGCACTTAATGTTTGTAGACGTCCTAATGTTCTTTGCGAAGGCAAAAATGGATCAAGACCTCAATATTAAAGAAGTTCTGGAAACTTTTGGTGGCTGCTCAAGCTTGAAAATAAATAAAACAAAGTCTCAGATATTCTTATAAAAAAATACAGACCCAGAAACAGCTGAAAATATAAGTGTAGTTTTAGGGATTTCAAGAGTGGACAGCTTAGGTGAATATTTGGGAGTCCCTCTAACTATAGGTAGAGCTTCCCAAGCATCACATCATGATATCTTGGACAAAGTAACGTGATCTCCCAGGCAGGCAGGCTCACCTTATGCAAAGCTATCTTAAATGTCTTTCCAATCTACAGAATGAAGACAACATATCTTCCAAAGACAATCAGCAAAAAAAATGATGGTCTCATCTACAATTTCTTTTGGGGTGGGAATACGGCTGATAGAAAGCAATCTCTTATCAAATGGGATGTTTGCTATAGACCTAAAGCCGTTAGTGGGTTAGGATTGCGCAAAACCGAAGAGATGAATTTGGTTTTGACGATGAAGCTCGTTTGGGGGCTACTTGCAGGTCAGGCAAAACCATGGATGGACATCCTGGGGGCAAAATACAACTTCACCGGGGAGAGCCTCCTTCAAGACACACCAATCTTTGCTAAGGGATCGAGCTTCTGGAAACACCTCAAGAAAGTGCTTCATCTAGGCAGAGAATGCATAGGATGGAGACTGGGAAATGTGTCACTGTTAAATTCTAGACAAACAGTTGGACTAGTGATAAGTTGGTTTTAGATCAATTTATTCATACTGGTCTTACCTATTTATTTTTATGATTTGAGCATTTTTATCTTATTTTTAGTCACTAATAGCATCTTTTTGAGTGTAGGTGTTCTAGACTGAGAAAGAGCAAAATCGGGCTGAAATTGGGACAAAATAGCAAGTAAAAGCCTTGTTGGATGTGCCCACGTGCCAGTTTTCAGATATTTGCACTTGGGCCACCAGTTATCCAAAATTCTGTACTTGGACCCCCAGTTTTCCAAAAATTGCACTTCCACCCTCACAGCATTAAAAAAGAAAGAAATCCAATTTTGCTGGGGGTGGGGGGAATTTAGAAAAAAAAAAAGACTTACGGATCCAGGAGAAAAGAAAGAAGAGAGGACGGCAGAAAAAGAGAAAAAAAGGAGGAGAAGATGCGCCTGACAAGAGAAAAAGAGGAGACAAGGGAAAATTCCAATTTACTTTTTGTACTTCGTTCCTTTTGTTCTTTGGATGTTGAAAACAAGAAATTGATTCTGTGAACACCCGTTTTTTGTGATTTGGACATTGACTTTCCTACTCTAATTTTTTTGAATTCTTGCATAATTGAATTCACTATGTCTTTGCTTATATCAGAATTGAATTTATCTTTATCCATGAGCATGAGTAGCTAATTCTTTTTTATGGGGTTGTAGGGTAGTTCTTATACATGAATTGATTCAGGGTATCCAATTAGCTGAATTTAATAAGTTTATTTATCATTTGTTGTTTAAAATTATCTTCAATTATCTAGGGTGAGTAGGACCACTGAGCCACGATCCTTAGGAAACTCGAGATAATGGGACCATCGAGCTTTAGAGACTAAAGAATTAGGACCACCGAGCCACCCTTTAAATACCTCAAGCAAACGATATCCTAGTTTAGGCACCATTGGTTTGGGTCTAGTTAGAAAGGTTCAATACCTGAGTCTTAATCACAATCTATCAAGAGAACTAGCGTTAATTGATAGGTTGTAAGTTAGAAGATAATCACTTAGAAGTGGAGAACCCTATAGCTTTCGAGGTGAACTAATAAATTATCGCTTGATTGTGCATGTTTAGGATACCCGACATCTATTATGTGCAAAAGAATGAAGCTACAACCCTCTACTCCGTCCTCATCAATCTTTCTCTAAAACAATTGCCATTTTCGTCGTTTTTTAGTTAGCTTCTTTAGTTGTTAGAAATCCAAACTGAAATATCCCATTTAATTGTTTTATTCCGAATCAGTGATTAGAAGGATAGTAGTATAAGTCAATCTACACCGAGTCCTTGAGATTTGACCTCGGGGGTGTACTTTGTATACTTACAGGTATTTATTTGATCTCACACTACACAGGAGATCAAACTTTGGCACTGTTGCCGGGGACTCGGTTCTTTGAATTATACTATTGTTTCACTTTTTACAGATTTTTCTTATTAATTTCCGAAAAAATCCGAAATTGGGAATGGGCTGATTTCCGAAATTGGCCCATTCCGAAATGGGACTCGGTCAATCCGCACATGATTATGGAAGTGGGCTGATTTCTGAAATTGGGCCCTCGGAAATAAATACTTCTGCTGCTAACTGGAAAAAAATGGAAGATGGGCCAATTAAAAGAGAGCCCAAGTCTGCAGGAAAAATTAATTCGGTTATTTTTATAGCCCATATGGTTGAAAAATTGATTTCCAGAAAGAAAAAGGAGTGGATTTTTTATTGCGGCGCTACTGATACTATTACTCATGATTTATCTGATATTATTGAAATGCAGAAAATCACGAAAAAGGGGATCCAGACGGCTAATGGAGTATCTGTTCATGTGAAAGGAGCTGGGAGAATTGAGAGTTCTCAATCGATTAAATTATCAAAATGTCTATACGTGCCGTCTTTGTTATACAAGTTACTCTCTATTAGTCATATCTCGAAGAAATTAAATTGTGTGGTACTAATGTTTTAGAATTTATGTATCTTACAGGATATCGATTCGAAGAAAATCATTGGGTATGGCACTAACGGGGAGGTTTGTACTATGTTGATGAAGTGGCTTCGGAAGGAAGGGCACTTCTGACTCGTGAGTCACTTGACCCTCAAAGTTGGTTGTGGCATCATCGTCTGGGTCATTCATCTCACTCCTATCTTCGTCGATTATTTCCTAAACTTTCCAGTATTTCATTTAATTGTGAGACATGCATTTTGGCCAAGAGCCATATACAACCATTTTTATCTAAGCACACTCGCGTTTCCAATATATTTTCTTTAGTACATTCTGATGTTTGGCGACTGACTGCTGTCATTGGGGGCAGGGGTTGAGATACTTCTTGCTTTTTATTGATGATTGTTCTCGCATGACCTAGATTTATTTCATGAAAAATAAATCAGAGGTATTCGAAAAATTCACTCATTTTTTCAAAATGGTCCAAACCAGTTTCAAACCAAAATCCAAACCCTTCGATCGGACAACGGGGGTGAGTATGTTAACAGTCAGATGAAAACATTTTTTTTTTCGGAAAATGAGTTGATACACCAAACTTCTTGTCCCTACTCTCCCCAACAAAATGGGGTAGGAGAGAAAAAATAAATTTCTACTTGAAGTAACTCGAGCTCTCATGATTGAGTCTCATGTCCCGTCCAGTTTTGGCATGAAGCGGTTGCTACATCAATTTATTTAGCTAACCGATTGCCATCACAACTTTAGAGTTTAGAACTCCCATCCAGATGCTGTCTGATTTTACTCAAATTCCTCCATCTATGTCCTTAAATCCTCGTGTATTTGGGTGTTCCGCATATGTTCACATTCCAAAAGGTATTCGGTCGAAGTTTGATGCATGTGACGAAAAGTGTCTTTGTGGGATACGAGGATTCTCAGAAGGGTTACTGCTGCTATAGTCCTCGGACGGGATGAATGATCATGAATATGGATTGTAATTTTGTGGAAACATAATACTACTACATGTCCTTATCCCAATCAGAGAGCCAGAGGGAGAATTTGGAGTCCGACTTTCTGGATTGGTTAGCTTCGTTCTCGCCGCCACAGCCGACTCACGCGCTTCACGTGCCAAGCCCATATATATCCCATCACATCACTCCGACACCAGTGGTGTCTCATGTGCCTCACGCACCAATCACTCCACCTCTTTCACCTACATCAGATCATGCGCCTCACGCACAAATGTCGACTCACAAGTTTGGAAGGATGCCCGGACCGAACCAAGACATTGATGGAGTACAGCTAACTCATGAGGAGCCATCCTAGCTATTTTTGTCATTGGATGTCCAGGTAAGTACAGTTTCTCCTGAGGCTTCTTCTATGGATTCTATGACTGACCATGATACAGGATATGGCCCTACTACACCGAGATATACTCTTCCTCACCATTCTACTAGAGGGGTGAAGTCGAATAAGTATACTCCTGATCATGATTCGAGATATCAGAGGTATCCAGTGGCTGATGTGGCCAGGGGGAGCTTAACTGAGTCTGCATGGGCCTTTGCTGCTGCTATATATGTTGATGATGCGCTAAGGAATGAGATTGAAGCTATGAAAAACCCTGAATGGGTAAATGCAATGAAAGAAAAGATGAAAGCCCTAGTAAAAAACAATACATGGGAGAGATGCCAGTTGCCATACGGAAAAAGACCAGTGGGTTGCAAATGGGTGTTCACAGTGAAAAGAAATGCAGATGGATCTATTGAGAGGTACAAGGCGAGACTCGTGACCAAAGGCTACATGAGGACCTATGGGATTGATTATTCGGAGACATTCTCACCTGTGGAGAAACTAGACACCATCATGATACTATTCTCTATAGCTGCCAACTTCGATTGACACCTACACCAGTTTGATGTGAAGAATGTCTTTCTTCATGGAGATTTGATAGAGAAAGTATATATGGAGAGACCACCGGGTTTCTCAAATGATTTTCATCCAGGAGAGGTGTGTAGACTGAGGAAAGCACTCTACGGATTGAAGCAGTCTTCCAGAGCTTGGTTTGGGCGATTTACCATGGCTATGAAAAAATATGGTTATACACAAAGCAATTCAGATCATACATTGTTCCTCAAGCGTCGAAGCCAGGGTAGTACCTACTTAATTATTTATGTTGATGATATGGTGATCACAGGAGATGACACAGATGAGATTGAGATCTTGAGGGAGAACCTCTTCAAAGAATTTGAGATGAAAGACTTGGAGATGCTGAAATACTTTCTTGGGATTGAGGTTTCGTAATCTAAGCAGGGTATCTACATTTCTCAGCAGAAATACATCCTAGATCAACTAGCAGAGACCGGGCTACTTGACAGCAAACCTTCAGACACCCCTATGATGGTAAACTACAGACTAAGGAATATAGAAGGAGCAGAGAAAGCAGACAGAAACCAGTTCTAGCACCTGGTTAGGAAACTGATTTATCAGTATCACACTCGTCCAGATATTGCATATGTAGTGGGAGTTGTGAGTGAGTCCATGCACAGTCCCCAAAAGGGACATATGGATGCAGCACTCCAGATATTGAGGTACCTGAAAGGGACTCCTGACATTGGAGTACTCTTTCGAAAATATGGACACTTGAAAATTAAAGCAAACATTGATGCAGACTGGCTGGCAATCCAATTGACAGGCGATTGACCTCCGGATATTTCACCTTCGTGGGTGGAAATCTAGTTACATGGAGAAGCAAGAAACAAAAAGTTGTGGCATTATCTAGTGAAGAAGCTCAATTTCGTGGAGTGTCTCGTGGCCTGACAGAGATACTGTGGATTAGGAAATTGATGACAGAAGTGGGGTTTGAACCATCTGAAGCATCTCCCCTAATGTGTGATAATCATGCAGCAATTCATATCTCACAAAATCAAATACAACACGACAGGACAAAACATGTTGAGGTAGACCGACACTTCATAAAGGAGAAGATTGAGTGTGGGATTGTTACACTACCCTTCGTGAGGTCTAAAGACCAATTGGTAGATATCCTAACCAAGGCAGTTAGTGGTAGGATCTTTCATAATGTACTGTACAAGTTAGGTGTTGGACACCCCACACTGAACTTGAGGTGAGTGTTAGGAAAGATATGTAAGTTAAGGAAAGATATATATAAATCTTTCCTTAACCAAAGAATCTCGTGATCGTAGGATTAGAGGGGTAGACGCGTGACTGATGAAAATCTGTATAAATGTAGCACCAAAGATGAAGGAAAACACAGAAAAAAAAAGAGAAGGATTAAAATCCTCCCATGGAATAGAGATTCTCCCGAACCACGTAAATCTTGAGTCTTTTTCCAAGCAATTCATACAAACAAACATGTTGGAGGTAATAGGATCGCGCAGTTATGTACTGCATCAAAAGCTAAGAAGTATGCGAGGAAAGCTTGCTAAATGGAATCTGTCATCTTTTGGCAATATCGACCGAAGGATAGAGAGACATAAGCAGAAAATGGTTGCTTTTGATATAAAGCAGGGTCTTGGTATTCTGTCATCTGAAGAACAGTAAGGCAAAAGATTAAGTTGGACTAAGCTGCAATAAACAATACTTGTCAGGGAGAAAATTTCAAGGCAGAAATCTCGAGTAACATGGATCAAGGAAGGGGGCGTGAACTTTAAATTCTTTCACTCAAAGCTAATGAACAATCGAAGGAAAAACACAATCAGATGTTATGACCATCAAAACGAGCATTACCGATTACTTTCAAAGACTTTATGATCCAGGAAGAGAACAAAGACCTACATTAGAACAGCAGGCCCGATGGAGAGTTATAGAGGAGGATAACTCATTCTTAATAGTAGAATTCCCAGCTGAAGAGATTAATGAGGCAGTGTGGAGTTGCGCACCCAAGAAAAGTCTGGGGCCGAACGGCTTTAATTTTTTCTTCCTACCACAGCATTGGGATGTTCTGGAAAAGGATTTTACACTTTACATACAATAGTTCCACAAGTGTGGAAAACTGGCTCGTGGTCTCACTTCAACCTAGATCACTTTCATCCCCAAATCTGGGAATCCAACAGCATTGGAACACTATCCTCCAATCTTTCTTATTGGTTGTGCAGAGAAAATTTTGGCTAAACTCCTAGCAAGAAGGTTAAGCAAGGTTCGTGGGAAACTCATATCTAATGTACAAACTATTTTTTGAGAGGGAGTCAGATACTATATGGGATTTTAGTGGCAACTGATGTATAACATACCTACAAACAGAGCAAGAAGCCCTTTGTGATGCTGAATATAGACTTCACGAAGGCTTTAGATATCGTGTATTGGCCTTTCTTATATCGAATGTTACTAAAAATGGGGTTCTCAACTCAGTGGTGCAGCTGGATTATGGAATGTGTGATATGGCGGCTAGGGGAACAGTTTTGATCAACGGTTCAAGTGTTGGTGAATTCCCTCTTCACCGAGGCCTTCGACAGGCAGGCCTGCTGTCTTCTCTTCTATTCTTAATAGTTGCAGAAGGGCTTCATCTACTGGTAGATCGAGCTACTGAATTGAGTTCATTGAATGGACCACAAGTTGGGTAAATGTCTGTGTCACATCTGCAATATGTAGATGACACATTATTGATCGCTAAAGGAACTGCACCAAACATCCTAGTCATTAAAGGGATTATACAAATATTCAAATTACTATCTTGCTTATGTGTTAATTTCCTTGAGACTAAACTCTTTGCGCTTAACATTTCGGCCACTAGTCTTGCTGAATTTGCAGGTACATTAAGATGTCAAAGTTGTGTATTTCCTATCATCTACTTGGGACTTCCAGTAGGTGAAAATCCATGCAGGAAGAAGATGTGGAAAGGCCTCATAGATCAAATAGAGAAATGACTTCACTGCTAGGAAAATAGATTCCTTTCTTTTGCTGGGAGGATAACAATACTAAAGGCTACATTAACTAGTCTGACTGTATATTACCTATCTATTTTCCTGGCTCCTATGCAGGTTATTAAACAGATCACAAGCATCGTCACCATATTTCTTTGGCAAAAGAACTTAACACAGACACAACCCATCTATTGGATCAAATGACAACATCTCTGCCTTGTGAAAGAAGATGGCAGGTTGGGGATCAAGGATCTAAGACTAATGAACATTGCACTGCTCGGAAAATGGTTATGGAGATTCAAAATGAAGACCTCCAGTCTATGGAGTATGATTATAAGGACCAAATACCTCGATCAGCAAGACAGGATGGTTGAAATAGACCTGCTCACAATGCCAGATCATGTCTCGTGTGTTTTGAGAGACATTTGGAAAATGGTGTCAACGGAAGCTTGGTTTACTAACAACATACATCTTCAGATTCAAGCGGGTGATGAAGCTCTATTTTGGAAAATCAATTGGCTACGTGAAAGAACCTTGGCAATTGAATTCAGTGAGTTGTATAAGCTGCCTACCCAGGAAAAAAGGCCAGTCAGAGGATCCTTTCCAGCACAGATGAAGATGCCCCCTTGCAGCTCACCTTCAGACGATAGTTGAGGCCCCAGAAGATGCCCCCTTGCAGCTCACCTTCAGACGATAGTTGAGGCCCCAGAAAGATGAAAAGTATATCCAATTACAACAAATGCTTTCACATACTCATTCGTCTAATCCTAGAGCAGATTTATGGGTGTGGAAGATGACGACTCTGGACAATATACTATTTCTTCGGCATGCAACATTATACTATTTCTTCGTCTAATCCACGGAATCAATGGTCGAAGACAGATCATACCTGGCAATAGCATGGGGAAAAGTGGCTCCATTTCGAATCCAGGCATTCACATGGCAAGTTTTGCAGGGTCGTATCACAACGATCGACAAACTACGAGCCAGGGGAATCTCAACATCAGAAGTTGTTGGAAGGTGTATCTCGTGCGGATTGATCGAAGAGACAGTTGATCACTTATTTTGCTCTTACTCGCACGCAACTGAAGTATGGACTGAGCTCACACCATGGCTATACATCCAAGTAGAGGCACAGATGCAACCTTTGCAACACTCCTCCTCCTTCATACAATATTTGCAGGACGAACTTGGAGACAGATTAGACAAGCTATTTGGCAAGCCACCGTGTGGTATCTTTGGAAGGAGAGGAACTGTGTGCGATTCTACGAAGAAGGCATGTCAAACATTGTTAAGATCATAAAAACAAAGACATGGTTTTGGATTGAGGCCAGAAAGCTAAAGCCACCGATTTACATTCTCAACGACTGGATTCGACAACCAGAGAACATTTTTGTTGCATGATAAAACATTGCTAAACCAAGCTGAGCACGGCTTTCCCTTCCTGTTACACTTACTATTGGTCTATGGCAGATTAGGATTAGTCATATAGATTTTACATTCGAGCAATTGAACCTTTGTATATATCATTTTTTACTTAATGGATTACTTATTCATAAAAAAAATGTTAATAAATTATTTATTAAACAAATTCTATTAAATATAATTAATTTTAAATAAATAAACTTTTTGGTTCGAAATGCAAACCATTTATCGATACTACCTTTTTTCATATAAGGGAGGCATTAAAGCCCAAAAAAGTTTTTACACACAGGAATACAAAGACCTAAAACACCTTAAAACATCAAGGTAGATCAAAATGATATACAATAGAAAATCGACTTGGCTGGTGGTCAGCCTGAATATTGGTGCAAGGACAGACTAGTGTCACAGAATGCTCATCGATATCAACCTCCCATTGCCTACTTTTCGAGTTATGAAATTGGTGAGTATTCCAATCTTGCAGAGAAAGACTGAGTTTAGCATAGTCATCTGCATAGCTGTTTTGTAACCGTGAAAGATATGCAAACTGAATGTACTTGAATTGTTTGCTAAGGCCAATAATCTGGGAGATAAAAGGAGTCATGCCCTCTTGAGATTCCTCCAGCTGTATCAGTTCAAATGCTAAGAGAGAATCTGTATAACAAGCAAGCCGGTTAATGTTATGTATAAGAGACATCTCAAGTCTTGTAATAATTGGCCATAGCTCAGCTTCTAATACATTGCATTGACCAAGTCTCTTCGCAAAAGCGACAATGTATTCTCCTTTGTCATTTAGAAGAACACCACAAATGCTTGCTTGTTTAGAATATCTTGAAACTGCACCATCTACTAGTAGTGAGGGAAACTCAGTAATTTCTCCCCTGTTACCCTAATTAGGTAAAAGCTCACCAGTTGGGGGATCAGTCGATATAGCAAGGGTATCCAATTTGCCACTTGAATTTAAGAAAATACAGAGTTGACACAACTGTTTCCTTCTTGCTAGAAGAAAAATCATGCGAGTTTCTTGAACAGTGGCATTTATTTTTGCAGCAAGGTTAGAAATGGCCATCCTTTTGTCCTGGAATATCTCCATGTTGCGTGCATTCCAGATGTTCCAACATGTGTTTGCAAACCAAGAGCTCCACGAGATATCATCCTGCAAGGCTAAGGTAAGCATAGTAAGATTCTGATCTTACCATAAATAGGGAGATACCTGAGTCCCGAAGATGGACGACCGATTAGGTGCAATGATTCTCCACACTATTTGATTATGATAACAGTCTCTAATAACACGGAGTAACGTTTCTGTATGTCCACAAAGAAGGCAGTTAGCAGTATAAGAAATGTAACGTTTATGACGTTCACAATTTGTCCATAAAGCACCTTTCATGAATTTCTAAAGAAATAATTTTACACGCTCAGATGCTTGTATTCTCCAGATATGTTTACAAATTGTTTGTTCTGTTTCCCATCTATGAACCATAATACAGTCATAGGCCGAAGAGGTAGTGAACTTACCTTTTGAGGATGGACACCAGATTCTTCTATATGGTCCAGCAGAAGACTCAGGCGGATGTATGGCTCGAATTTAATCTAAAATTGTGTTTGGAAACATGGTAGATAACATTACCAAATTCCATTGTCCTGAAAGTAACAAAAATTCAGTTGTAAGTGCATTTATATTCAAAACTTGTGAAGGCACACTTATCTGATCAATGAGTCGATTTCGTGATGGTAACCAAATATTCGTTCAGATATGGCATGATAAACCATCATCAATTTGCCAAACAAGACCTGAGAGAAGAATTTTCCATATTTTTTGAAGCTGCATACAAAGAGGAGATCCTAAAACTTTAGGAAAGCCGTAAGATAGATCTATATTATTCAGATTGTATTTTGCAATAAAAATTGATGTCCATTAGCTTAGTAGGATGAACAATAAGATCCCAAGCAAGTTTCAGAATCAATGCAACATTATATTCCCGCATTGATCTCAGACCAAGACCACCTCTGAATTTTGGCTGACTAACTTTTGACCAAGCTACTGTATTTATTGACAGTATGTGCTCCAGAATTGACACCCCACAAGAAAGATCTATGAATCCTTTCAAGCTCAGCACAAGTAGATTTCAGAAGTAATTGAGATTGCATAATATATGTAGGAAGACTACCAAGAATAGTTTAACATAATATAGTTCTACGAGCTATGGAGATTCATCTAGCATTCCATGTATTTTCCCTTTGACGGGTTTTAGCAATAAATGAAGAAAATTGAGATCTTGTGGGTCTGTTACTATACAATGTTGCACTAAGATAGTTCCCAAACTCTGTAACAATAGGAATGTTTAAGATAGAACTGATAGCCATACTGTCCTTTGGGTTAATTTTTGGAGAAAGCAGAATACTAGATTTGTTGGTATTTATCTTTTTACCTGAAAAAAACTTGACGAGCTTGATGAATCACTAAGGCTTGTTCAACTGATGCTTCAGCAAATAGAACTATATCATCAGCAAACATAATATGAGAAAGAGCAAATCTTTGTCGACCAAAAAGCATTGGTTTCCACTTTCCTTTAACTATGAGTGAGTTAATAAGATGAGAAAGACGCTTCATGCAAAGAACAAAGATATATGGTGAAATAGGATTACCTTGGCGAACACCTTTTTGAGGAGAGAATTGTTCACCTAGTTCCCCATCCTATATAACCTGCAAAGATGAACTCGTTAATGAACTCATAATCAAATCAATAATTTGTTTTGGAAAACCTGCTTCCAGTAGAGTCTCATGGATGAAACATCACCGTATTCTGTCAAAAGCTTTTAATAAATCATGTTTTATATCCATCCAATTTGACTTCTGCCTTCCTTTTGAATTTCATGAACTGCTTCATGTACTGTAGTGATATTTTCCACAATATTCATGCCTTTGATGAAGCTAGTTTGTGTAGGAAGGATGATATCAGTCATGATCTTGCGAAGCCTATTTGCTAATATCTTAGTCACAGTCTTAATTCCCACATTAAGCATACCAATAGGCCTGGTGATCAACTTGGCTCGGAGGTTTAATTTTTGTAGTAAGAACTATAATGCCTATATTTGTGGAGGGTTCAATCTTGCTCGTTTGAAAAGTTTCCTGAACCATTTGGATCAAAGATGAAGAGATGATCTGCCAGTTATGTTGATAAAACCCTAGATTGAATCCATCGGGTCTAGCAACTTTGTGTGAGCCCATTTCAAACACTGCTTCTTGAATTTCATTAACTTTCACAGTCGAGTTAAGAAGATTCATTGAAAAGGTGAAAAGTCTCTGAAAGGTGAAATCAGACGGATATGGTTCAGAAGGGCCTATAGATGTATCTTGATAGAGAGTAGCGGAGAAAGCAGTTATTTCTTCAGAAATAACCCTACGGTCAGAGGACCAAACTCCATTAGCAATTTTCAATCTCGTGATCCGACCAATCTGCTTCTTTGTCTTATGAAGAGAGTGAAAGGTACGTGTATTGCGATCACCATGAATAATCCAATAGGCTTTCTTGTTTTGGAATTTGAGTTCAAATTCCTTAGATCTTTTGTGTTTATTCATATCACCAAAAATATTCTTCTAATCTGACAATTAGTTGTGAAGTTGAAGAATGACATCTGTAAATGGGAGATGTTGATGCCAAACGAGTGATAATCGAGAATCCATACCACCTTTGTTTACTCTTATTATTTTTTTGGCAAGTGTTTTCTTTATTTGACCGAAATGCAAATCTGTTAAAAAATGATGAAATGATTTATTTATTTATTTATACCGCATATATTACTCTTTGACAAATGTATCTTGTGCACTGTTTCTGGTGTTGTCATATATTTAACAATTTTACACTATTGTGAATAATTTTACAAATTCGATAAAGAAAATTGAAAATAATAATACTGTTGAAAAGCTTATACATAATAGATCAAAAATCGCATGTTTTGGCACGATTCCGGCAGCTTCGATCACTGGGAATTTCTAAACCCCAATTAAGAACTACTTAATCCAAAGGTGAAACAAAATTATCGATGACTAAACCATCAGAACCACGACGGAGAATGAGGCTTTTAATTTCCTATGCATAAGTTTTCAAATGATATAACCAATTTCGATTTTCATTATCGAATGAGTAATGCTACATGTACCCTCACTTTTGACCCCATTCATACTCCTTTATGTGTCAAGCATCACAACCACATATTAAAAATGATTATGCCTGTGATGTTTGACACATAAGAAAATTTATGAATATGGTAACAAATTTGGATACAAATAGCATTATTTTTATTAAATTTGTAAAATTATAAACGGTAGTGAAAATTATCCCCTACATGGAAGATGAGGATATGTTATGGTAAAAAAAAAAAGATATGTTATTGTGTCCTCTATATTCGAACAAGTGAAAATATGAGGACATAATGGAGATTGTGAGGAGTTTACCAATCAAACGCCAACCTTGTATCGCTTAACAAAAATAGAGAACAAACTGCAATAATCGAGTCCGGTTATAGCACACCGCTTGTCAGTGCATCACATTCACACCGCTGTGAGTGGAACGCACACACCATGGTGTGTGTGGATCGCAGTCACAAGATTGCGAGTAGCACGCACAGCTTCAACAATAATCACGTACAAAGTTGAAACTCTTGAAAACGAAAAGGTAGCACCAGTGTTCCGCACGCAAAAACTTGCTTGATCCAGACCATCATGTGGACATACCAATTCCAAATATACAAACTTTTTCTACCAGATCGAATTCCAAATACAATCACAGCCAATAAGACCGACCACGGCAGAATATAAAGGAAAGATGCCCTTAAGTTGATAATAGCCTAGGAGACTACTACATTCACGACTTTTTAATGCAGATAATGAATGGATGACTTCTGGACCTTATTTTTTCATTCGTTATAACCATCACACAGAGAGAGAGAGAGAGAGAGTTGTGATGTACTGCGGGTTATCCTTAATTTCAAACTTCAATATAGGGTCTTACTAATTGGACCTTCTGACAAGGACAACTTGCCCATCAAAACTAAAAGCAGAATCCCTGTTGGATGCTTTACTTCATGAGGCTAAGTATCTTTCGGATTTCAAACAACTGGGATGACATTTCTGGAGTTCTTCCACCCCATCCTCACAAGTCTTCTATATCAACTTTTCATCAGGCAATTCGAGAATCAACCTTCTTCCTGTTAATGGGGTGGGGTACTAATCAATTTCTCCTTCCTCCGCATCCTCAAGAACATTAGGTTTGCTTGGTGGCTCGCCTTCCTCTTCTTCCTCGTCCACTTTCATGTACAACCCAAGCTGCTCTAATGGATTATTTCCAAAATTGAAATTCCCAAAAACATCTTGGGAATGGTCTGGACTAGTTTCCTCCACAAAACTGGGTAACTGTTCAGGAGCAACAACTCGTAACATCTCCAAATCTTCAAGAAACCGAGAATTCTCATTGATTTCAACAGTTTTCTCCATCTAAATATCACAAAAAAAATTAAAATTAAAAATTTTATGAAAAAAAGAAAAGACAAATGCTAAGAATAGTTCAATATAGACGTTTGCTAACCTTGAGCAATGCTTCTCTTGCCGCTTCTCTCTCAAGCTCTCTCTGCCTTCTTGCTTCAGCTGCAGCTGCAGCTGCAGCTGCAGCTTCGGCACGTTTTCGTGCATCTTCTGCAGCTCTGGCTTCTGCTTGCAATCTAGCCTTCTCTGGTGAATGATGGTAAATTGATAAGATTCGCTTTATGCTAGAATTATGGATTTTCCACATCAAATCCGCTGAAAAAATTAACTAACAAACAACCTATTTTTTTCTGCACCTCAAGTTCTTCTCTTTCACGCCGCAGTTTTTCAGGGTCTGCTTTCTCATTCTGACAGGCATAGACAAAAAATACGAGAGAATTCATGAGACAAAAAACATGACAAAGGTGATCATGTCAAAGGATATTAGATTTAACCAAATGCAGCCAACCTGAGGAAGCGTCTTTTCTCGTGCTTTCAAGATTGTATCAGCAAATCGGTTTTTCAAGAGAGCAGCCCTATAAAGCTTATCAGGAGAGACTTGCCTCTCAAGTTCCAAATTTTTTCCTGATACGACCCGCCCAAAATAGAAGATAAGGAACTGGACAGAAAATGACAGCCCATGTTTATCATTTCAGTTTCTTACCATCCAAGGTACCATCTAAATTGTTCGTACAAGTCTGTGATTGTAAACTTTGTTCAAGATGGTCCAACCCATTGATGGATGCTGCAGAGAAGATTGGATCAATCAACTAGCATGCTCATGCAAGGATAACTTCAAAATCCTACTAAAAGGCTGGTTGCCAAGCAACAGGGCAAGGATTTATATGCTAATGCAATAACGAGATTTTTATCAAACTAACAAGAAATTAAAATTAAAAGTCCAGGAAGAAAACGATAAAAAAAACTTTGAATACTATTTTGTACCATTATAAAAAAAAAGTTATGATCCTAATAAAGCATGCACGACTGATTTAACAGTTAACTAACATCTCCAAAAGAGATTATGCTGTCTTGGGTTACCGAAGTAGAAATTAGGATATCATATTCGCATTTCAACATCTCCAAGTAAATATATAACACATCAGGAAAAAAAAAACAGAATTCCTTCAACCCTATCACCATTTTCTTGAATTGGAAAAGAAAAGGAAACAGACATTTGAAGTGACAGGAGCAACCTTGTTCATTGCATTCATCGGCCTTTTCGCCGGCACTTTTATCAATCAAAATAGGAGGATAGCTGGAGACTTGAACCTCATTATCCCCAATGTCCACATCCTGATCAATAGGTTCGCTTCCTAAAAGTCGTCCGCATGGAAGGACCAAAATTTTTAGGAAAACAACATATGATTGCAGCAATATAAATCGAGTCTTCAAAATTTACAATATTTAGAACCTTTGTCACCATGCAATGAAGAGTTGCTAAGCCCAGATACATTTGGCAGCTGAATTAAAAAGGTGCTTAGAGTAGTTAGTCTTCGTGCCAAATCATCATCACATACCATCGCTGATACCAACTTTCACTGTGAAGAACAAGAATGAGAATAAGATGATATTACCTCAATTTCACAAACTTCAGATTTGACATTGTTCTTCCGTTTTTCTATTAAATGGTCATCAATAAGCTTCCGTAGGGTAAACAGAGTATCATCGCTCAAGTCATCAATATCAATTACAATTTCAGTATCTTCCCCATCATCTCCATTTGAAGTTTGCGCCTTCAGGAACTCAATGATACTATCAGGCTGATCCCCAAGTACATCTACCAATTCACTACTCATTCGGTGTTTCTCATC